>VZTU01033844.1:0-10253 GCA_013400835.1 Zapornia atra
CCCCTATGGACTGATAAAACTGGCATTTAACATACCCCAAGCTGAACATCTAAAATTGAAAATTCTATTCATATCACAAAATAAAAGCTTAATATGTCAACATCTTGGTAGGATAAAGAGGGGAAAATGGGTACAAATACTGATTGTTAATGTATTTTTAAAATTTTTCTTTTCCTGTAGCATTTTAGTGATTAATGCTAATCATTGTTAGAACTCCCTTTGCAAGGAAGAAGAACAAAAAGTTATTACTTCTTCTCTGCCCTATATGTATTATTTAATCAAGAATATATGTGAAGTTGGTGTAGGAGCCTCTTACCTTCGTGCTGTGAAAATTTTTGAAAGCCCTGTTCTAGTATGTAGAGCACTTGTCTTTTCTCTACAGCCCTTGTTAATAGGGAGATTAGTCCTGGACTTTCCTCTCATTTGCAAGATCAGAGTCTAAAACACAAAGTATCCCATGTTAACCATATGTGTTCTGGAGAGTGACATTGTTAAGGTTAGTATGACGTTCAAATGCAGAGTGAGTAGCGAGATAATTGCCTGGCTTCAAGAAGTACTGCTGCTTCTCTGACACTGCGTATTCCAAATCTTGTAATCTTTGTTAGGGTTTTTATTACTATATTGTAGAGCCTAAAGATAATGAGATTTGGAGCTTTTTGATTTGTTACACAAACCACAGTGTCTGCTGATCCCTCCTCTAAAGGCAGTTTGAGTGGGGAAGTATAATTAGAGGGAGCACCATGCTCTCAACATTTGTCTTCCACCAGCTTTGTGAGCCATCCATCTGAATTGGTGAAAGTACAGTTTGCTTGACTACGACCTTAAAAATATATCCTGGTAGCTTAAGGCTTCAATATGAATACACTTGAAAAATATGTACAAATAATCTGTTCATACTGGAATTGCTTTTAATGCTGTGTGCGCCTTTATGACTCGGCAGTTTTCCTCCTCCGTGTGTTTGTTGATAGGAGAAATGCCCCAGCTTTTCCTGTGTGACTTTATCTGTGTTCTGATAAGGAAATAGGGCTTGCTTGTATGATTGATCTCTGTAGGTGTTTACAGTTCTACTGAGTTACAACACTGTATTTTTCCTGACTAAACAAAAACTTTAGTTCTGTTAAAGTGGTTTCTGCTCCATACATGCTTTGATAGAGCACTAACTAGTTAAAGAAAGATTGTTTTATGAATTGTTTTGGAAACCTAACTACTTAGAAGTTAATTCTAGTTATGAGAGGTCAATTGTAATGGATTCACTTATTTCTTTTTAAGATGATCTGAAAAGGTAAAAAATAACTAATTTCAAAAGTGCTCTTCAGAGTTTCAGGTGATATGCTGATAAATGTTTCCTGGAAAAAGCCTCTCAGGTGTTCGTGCACCTCAGTACAGTGATGGACTTTAACAAGGCACTATATTAATGATAAAACTTCCTGTATTTATTCTTGAAACTTAAAGTAACTGTAAGAAACAGAACAGTTACATGAAACGGCCTTAAGAAAATGTAGATTTGCTGTTTGCCAGCTGTAGACATTAAAGGGGACGCACAAATAAGAATTAGTCGCCTTCAGTGATGCATGCAAAACTCTGTTTTTAATTGAACAAGAGATGCTCATTTTTTTCCACTGAATAATTGCCTCTTGAAATTCAACCCATGTGCCTTTTGAATCGCACTGTACCGCACACTTTATGCACGGCATAATATAACATCTAATAAGCTGAAAGATATACATGCTTGGCCCCTCAAGACAAATTCTAACTGATTGCATAAAGTAGGAATCTACTGGATCATGTCCATGGCCTGGTTGGTCAAACGCTCTGGCTCTCCCATCAGACTCTACTGTCACGTCTTCAGTGGCACAATTCCTGTGGGCCAGCATGAGACACTCAGTTTTTGTGGTGGTTTTTTTGTTGTTTTTCTTTTTTTCCTCTGGGTGTCTACATCAGTGTTACAAACTGAAGGATAATGTCTTTCCTTTACTGATTTTTCAATGTGACACACAAAAATTTCATACGTTTGGAGGAAATGATAAGGATAGCCCTCAGTCTCCTCCTTGCTTATACCATTTGTTGTACTTTTACCAGACAGTGATAAGACATGCATCTAGAACAATCAGTCTTTCCTTCTTGTCTCTCTCCCAACTGCTCCTAATTTTGCTTTGATACCATTATGTTCTGTGTGGTGCTTCATGTGGTATCTTACTGGAGACTAGGCTGTTGACTTGATAACGTTAAAGGATGTTGAAATGCATCTGGGGACATACAGCATGCTGATATTGAAGGCTTTTGTTAATATTCTATCTTAACCTATTTAATAGTTTGTGGACAGGTGGAGCCCAATATATATAACTTTACGCTTTGTAGCTGATCCTTCAGCAGGATAATAACGCAAATATGAATTCATGGTTAGCATGTTAATCAGCTGGCATAAATGCTAATGGACTTTACCTAGGGATGTGGAAGGAAAAAAGTTGACCCTCTTTATGTACCCTATCAGTGTCTGAAGTTAGACAGACAAACACAAGGCTTCTGCTCTCCTCTAGAAAGGGTTTGAGCCCTGTGACCTTAAGAGTTTTTAGGAATGCAGCAGCCTGCATATTTCTGAGCTGCCCCCCTTACCTCTGCATGTGTCATGCCGTGTTAACTGACTGCAGGCCCTCTGCTGAAACACTTGCACCTTTGGTGTTAGGACATCAGCTACCCTGAATCCCTCAGTGTTGTAACATGGATGTAATACTCTGAAATGGCTGCTGCCTTGGTTAAGTGAAGCAGTTCTTTCTCAGCTTTCACCCTGTGAGAATCCTGGTCTTACTCATCTGTAGACTATAGGAAAATCGCACCTGACAAACCTGACTGTCTTTTGTGAATGGTGCCTGGTTTTGTGGGCAATGGGGGAGCAATAGATAGTTTTCTTCTCTTGACTTTAACAAGGTCTTCAGTGTTGACTCTCATTTTCCTGTCACCAAGCTGGTGATTGAAGGTCTCTCCAGAGCATCTCTCCAGTTCTGTCCCTAGTTATCTATTCTTCTTACTCTGTGTGTACCACAATTGACATCTAACTGTGGTGACATCCACAACTTGTGAAATGAAAGGGTGAATAGTTCCTGCAAGGGACGTAGAAAGATTCATTTTTCAGACTTAAGACATGCATGGTATGTCCATAGGCCTTGACAGTGAAATAACCTGGATAAGTCCCCTATCTGAAGTGGAGAAAAGACAGTGTTGGGCTGGAAAGGAAGGAACTCTCAATAGCTCACTTGACTCCCTTGCCATTCATTGCAGACAGTCCTAAATTGCTGAAAGTTTCGAGTTTGCATAAAAAGACAATTTCATCTCTTGGTTGCATGTATGCTTTTCCTTCACTTTGAGTAAGAGATTTCTGTTCCAGTGTACATAGTAATGCCCTTATATTGCAAGGCTTGGACTTGAATGGTGTTGTAAAGAAACCTTTCCAACCCACCACCATGCCCCTTTAACGTAATAGCAGCAAAAGTCAATGTCTGGTTTTACTGGTAGAATAATTAAACCATCCTATTTCATACATGGAATGTAATTTACAGTTTCCTTTTTTCAGTTAAATCATAGAGGAATTCCCCAGGCAAGAATTCTGTGAAGTTGCTATTGAGCAATCAGTTGGGTGAAGCCAAAGTTAAGGCATTGTTTCAGTAGGAAGAAAACCCAAGCAACCAATTTGAGTTAATCATTGAGTATCAGGTCCAAGTTTGAGTGAGGCAAATTCCTCAGTGAAACTGATTAGTAAGAAATTGTGAACCGTAAAGGGAATTTAAAAATCACTCTAGGTTCTTAGGCTTTATTATAAAAAAATGACTACTGATGTATGAAACTGGGAGAACAGTTATTTTGATAAGACATTTTTTAGCAAAGAGTTTAACCATTTGTTTCAGAATTAGTGATTTGATATAAAAAACCCCCCTGTGGTATTAACTGTCACTTTTCTACTTGGCATTAATCTAGCTTTTCTACAAATCAAAAGCATAACAATTGGATGATGATTTCTAAAAACAATAAATCATGTCTCATAAGCCTTAAGCATATAAACTTTCTGCATTGTTGTAACACATAGCAAAATTAAGGTACAGGAAAAGAACACTTTTAGGAGCTAAAGGTTAAAACCCCCCCGAAATATGATAGGTAGGTACTTCTGCGGTTAGGCTCAACTTCTCATAGCTCTTACTCTGCGAGGAAGTAAATCACTTTCTTTTTTGACTTTTCACCTCAAAAAGTTTAGCAAGCATTTTTTTATCTGCTTTTTGTGACTAAAGCAGTATCGTGTTAGCAGGCCTGGTGGTAAGTTAGAATTTGTAAGCATGCACTTCTTGCTGACTTTTCTCTATAGACACAAGGAAAATGTACCCAGACAAGTAGTAGAATGGGAAGTACCTCAGAAGGAACGCGGGTGTGCCAGGATATGGTTTTGGTGATTCAGCAGGTGACTGTCATCTCTATGATACTTATGGAACAAGAGTTCATTGCCTCTAAGTCTTGAAACCACAAGCTGTATACGGTTTGGCATGTGGTTGCTAAGCTTCAAAGCCCAAGTGAGAGTTGACAAATTTGAACAAATGCATGTTTCCTGAGATTGACTTTTATGTTTTAAAGTAAATGGTAAAAGCAAACATTCCCTATGTGTATTTAAAAAAAATTAAAAAGGTCCTGAACTAAAATTCTGGCATCAAGTGACTAGCAACTGCCTAGCTGTAAAAGCACTGACCACTTATTTCTGTTCTGCTGCATTATAACCAATGTCGCATACAGTCTGTATTCATCATTTTTTTCTCAACTCCAGGCTCTACTATAAAGTGAGGAGAACTACCACTGATGTATTAGAAACTCCCAGACAGCACATAGATACGTTTGGCTAAAGACATAATAGTTTTTCTGATCCTACACTTAATGGTCCTGTAACCTGCCTGCTTCTTGCTCTGAGAAATTAAAGGCTGCTTGCCTTTGAACTCCCATCTAAACATCACTGTCTCCCTTTTACTTTCTCCCAATGTGGGAGACTGATTAGGGTTATACGGAACAGTCATTTTAGGCTCAAGGTTGTAACAGTTTCTACACTTTTTTTTTTCTTATTTCTCCCCTTGCCCTAGTTCAGGACCAGTGGCTCCTAATGCCTCCCACACACATAAAATAACTTTGAAGTGTCTTGCATAGCACAGTTTAGGAACATCTGCTTTAGGTAGGGCAAGTGTTTGTGTGAACAAAGACTTTCTTCCAAATTCAGTGACTGAACTCTCATTTTTGGAGGCAGGCACATGTTGACTTAGTGTGGTGTTTCTGGAGTGATTAATTAGCATGCTGTGAACTAAATTCAGCATCACTCAGTCACTTAAGGAAAAAAAATACACAACTTGGCTGTTGGTTTCCCTTCTACTTAAGAAAACATAGCAGTATGTTAAGTACCTCTTTGTGGCAACCGAATACGTGTCCCCCATTTTAGGGAGACTGCTGCATAAACACTTCACATTCCACACTTAATAATGCTGTTACTCTTTCTTTAAAAAGTAACACTAAAAGGATAGAATGTTAAAACTGATTTCAGCTGTTCTGTGTTAACAGAGCTTGAGTAGGTTTTAATCTGTGTTGTGTGCGGTTCAGTGGTGTATAGAGGTTTTTCAGATCTTTAACAGGAGATTTTTAAATTTATCTTAATGGTTTTAAGAGAAACACCAATCTGCTTCAACAAACAGTTCGGGGCTTGCTCAGCTGTATGTTGGGAATGGGTCAGAAGAAAGCATCCTATGAAAGTTGAGCAAAATCTCATACGCGATCTGGTTAGACTTCAAATTCTTGGATTATGTGAATATTTTGAAACATGTTTATATGCCTTTAAGGTATCACTGGTAGGCAAATCTATTAAAATCTGTCTTCTTTCTGTAAATTGCTTTTAAAACCAGTAAGTGTGTTTCTTCAAGATTGTAATTTCAGTCATGTTTGAGGATGCCATAGCTCCTTATTGCTTTTAAAAGAAACACTGAGTGTAAGTGGGTGTGCTACTGTATGGAAAAGAATTCTGTAATTTATGTTTTATGAAGCTTTTGCTCTAAGCATGCAGCAGGTGTTTTTATATAAAACAATAGGGTTGATTAACATTATCTGTAATCTAACTAACTTTATAAACTATTCCTCTTCTGATATCTCACACGGAGGACTAGAATATAATGCAAGGTATTGAAAACTGAGTTAATTCTACAGATATGTGTGTGTGGGGAACATTCATTACTCTTGGTCATACTTTTTTTCTGTAGTTGCTAATACAACTTTACTGTTTGGTAGCAGTATATTTTAGAGGTGCTTGCAGCTGTGACTTTAGGAGCAGCATTTAGTCAAAAGTCTGTACGCTTGTCAGGATGGTAGGAGAAAAGAGACAGTAAGAGCTCAGACATCGAACCACTGATGCTTGTGCTGGTTTTCCATTTCAGTGGGTCTAGCACTAGAGTATTTTTTTCAGATGTGAAATTTCTGATACCTCAAAAGTCAAGACATCTGTCAAGAAGGTTTTTGAGGCTAATCTGGATGTCATGGGATTGGTATACTTGAAGTGAATTAGGACAAATTTAGCGGAACATTGTCAACAGGCTTTCCAATTGTTTTGAGTCTGATTGGTACATTTCATTTTGAAAATGTTTTAAAAAATGCACTTAAATATTTAAATCACCTGAGGATTCGAGAACAAAATAGACATTTACTTAAACCATATTAGAAGGTCACTAGGCAGCTTCAGTTCATAAGTTATGGGGTTTTTGTTTGGTGTTTTTTTCAATTTTTGCATTAGTGATACAGAAGTAAACACCAAATGAGAAAGTATTTTTCAAAAGTGGCTAATTGGCTGGACTTTTGAGCACTTTCTGCAAGGTGGTTTCCTTCTCAGACACAAGTTCTGCTTACTTAATAGAAAATGCATTCAGTGGTGGGAACAGGCTTAACAAAAATCCCTATGTTGTTTTGCTGTACAGGCCAAGTAAAGGTTAACTTCTGTAAACAATAACAGTCCTTGATTGTAAAAAAAAAAAAAAATAAAAAAAATTGTGAGAGCAGGGCTGTGTGTGCAAGCAGATCATCCTTCACCAAATGGATCAGAGCTACCTGCTCATAAAATGTGATTTGGGGTTTATTCAGAATAAAGTTGGGGAAAAATTTCAAGAGGTGATGAATACACAAGATGAATCAGTTGTTGTATTTTTTACCTCTTAAGTAAATGCTTTTCCAGTAAAATATAGACTATATAAAAAAAGGGGTTGAAGCCAGTGCTGGATAAAAGCAGAGGAAACCTCTACAAAATCTTTAGAAAGCTTGGTAGAGAATTAAATAAGACAGACACCTGGTAAAAGAGAGAGGAAAGCTATAAAATCTCTGTATACAAAGGAGAAGTTTAAAAGCCTAGCTAGACTAACAAAGAACAAGATTTTACGTTAAGCAATAAGGAAGTCTCGAAAAAGATGGAGTGATGGAATATTGTAGTAACTTTACAAGTTATATAGGACAAAAGAGTTCAAGCAGATTTGGATTGCTAATAATGTAGTGATTTTATAACTTAAAGTATTATGGATAGTAATGACAAACTAGGAAGTGCCTGAGCAGGCAAACTTTCAAAAATAATTTGACATTAGTCTCTACCTGCTCTGTGCAGGAATACTGGAAGTCTCTTACAAGTTTGGGGGTTTTTCTTCTAGGATTTGAGTCCATCTAAATGAGACTAAAATTGAAGAATGTGAAAAACTTTGCACAATATGAGGAAACATGGCTGTGTTTGAGAGGGAACTTAGCAAGTGTTTCTATTCTGCGCTTCCCAACTTCTAGTTACTTTGCTGTTATTTTAAGTCACCTACAATATCCATTTCAGTCTGTGTTTTTCTGATGCAGAGGCGCTATGTTTCTGATGTGACCATTTACGTTTCCATTCTTCAGTTCAAGTTGCAGTGCTTGTGTTGTGAAATGCATCTCTTCATGGGAGAAGTATGGCTCGAACGAGTTGCTGTATCTATATAGGAAGATGTGGTTTTGGAAAAGCTATTGGATTTTATAGACACTGTCACTCTCCATTAACAGTCAGAATGAAAACTGTCTGAAGTGCAAGAGTGAGGACCGATCATCTTATGTCTTCCTGTGTTTTCCTCTGAGGTCTTACCTGACTCTTAGTCACTGACCTGGTGATAAACAGCTAAGACTCTCCTTCATTTTCAGTCTTTCACCTGATTTTCACAGTTTAAGCTCCTAAATATCCTAGGAAGGAATATAGGTACTTTCAGTATTGCCTCTTCTCTCCCAGAAAACCCATATGCAAAGTACTTCATAATCTCTTGGAGAGGGCTTGTCTGATTAGGGAAGATAGATGGAAATGAACAGGGAGGGAAGGCAAGGCAATTTCAGGCAGAAGGGGACAGATTTAAATGACATGTTATTAGATGCCTGTAACTGTTTGGAAAACACTTCTGCTTTAAACCTTTCTCAGAAAAAAATGACCTTTGTGGAATCTTTCAGTGCTGTTCAAAGTTGTGTGCTGCTTGAAACTTCATGGGATCTTATCTGTGTGAAATCGTGCAAGAAAAGATCTGCCTGTCTTCTGGTTTGGTAATGCCCCAAAAGCCTACAGTTGCTCCCTTTTGTAAAAGGGTCACATTCCTTTCAGGATGAAAATAAAACATGGGAATTTACACTGTATATAAATATTTTCATACTTGAGGTAGCTTTCAAGTATTCTGAAGATTCTTTGGCTGCATTAGCCAATCCCATACCCACAGCCATATTAAAGTGAATGTCAAATTAGAGCCATGTTAAATTAAAAGAAAGGTACCAGAGACTCTTGGAAGAGTTGTTTTATTTTTTCCTCTCCTTTAGCAAGCCACAACAGAGAGAATGCAGCTATATTTCAGACATATTCAGGTTTTTCTAACTCAAGGTGTCATGATGGCACTATCTGCACAGCTGTGTGATTCTTTGACATCCTTACAGGCTGCTATGATTTTTCCCTGGCAGGAAATCCTGGTTTTATATGGGTGCTTACTAACTTTATATGTTGTGATTAGAATCTCCTTTCTATTCACCTTCTCAGGTGGAAGAACGCAGTAGGTGCTGTTAGAATCCTTCTTAGTGTCAAGAATTTGAACTCCATGTTTGAGAAATTTAAAAAGTGCAAATCATGCAAATAAATACTGATAGGCATAATTCAGAACTTTCATAGGTAGAATACACAGTCAAGATTATTGGTTTCAATTTTACCACCATGATGTGACACAGGAGGATTTCCTCTCCCATAATTAGAAACCTAATGCTTAACAGAGGGTGTAGCTCATATGGCAGCATCTGTGAAATGTCTGGGGAATCATTTCTGTATTTTAACAGCTTTGCATTTCAACCACCCAGACATCTGTTGGAAAAGTAGCATGGCAAGCTGTAGGCAATCCAAGAGACTCCTGGAGTGCCTTGAGGACAACTTCCTGAGACAGGAAATAGACAGCCTTACTCGAGAGGAAGCGATATTGGACCTGGTGGTCACCAATGTGAGTGAGCTCTTCAGGGATGTCAAGACTGGAGGCAGCCTGGGCTGCAGTGATCACGCTCTGGTTCCCTGTCCTAAGGCATGTGAATCAAATGAGAAGTGTAGGCAGGATCCTGAATTTCAGGAAAGCCAACTTCCAGCTCTTCAAAGAGTTAGTCAATCTGACCCCCTGGGAAACAGTCCTCAAGGGCAAAGGGATGGAACAGAACTTTAAGGATGCTTTTGACAGAGCACAAGAGCTCTCGATCCTCAGATATAAGAAATCAGGCAAGGAAGGCAAGAGACTGTCACAGAATAATTGAGACCTGTTGGTCAAAATAAAAAGCAAGATGAAACTATACAGGCAGTATAAGTGGGGACAGGTATCCTGGGAAAAGTACTGGGATGTTGCCCAGTTGTGTAGGGGTGAGATCAGAAAAGCCAAGGTATGGCTGGAGCTGAACTTGGCAAGTGATGCCAAGAAAGACAAGAAGGCCTTCTACAAGTATATAAACCAGAAAAGGAAGGTTAAAGAAAGTTTAACACCCCTCTCCCCAGATGAGTGACAGTGGNCTCCCCAGATGAGTGACAGTGGTGAACTGGTGATAATAGGTGAGGAAAATGCTGAAGTTCTCAAGAACTTTTTTGCCTTGGTCTTCACTGGAGGCATCTTTCCTCACTGCTCTTCAAGTTGATGGCCCACAAGGTGAGGGCTGAGGAGACAGAGTCTGTAGGTGAAGATAAGGTTCATGACCAT
>VZTU01033847.1:2284-12293 GCA_013400835.1 Zapornia atra
GATTGTGGTTGCATTGCAGAGTTGGGTGGGGGGCAAGACTTACTTAAAACTGATGCTGAAATCAGCTGACTGAGAATTAAAAGAAAATTTTAAAAGCTACCTTTTCAGTTCTAGGATCTTCATTCTCTTAGCTTCTTATCCAAAAAGGATGGACAAAATCCCAAATTATTTTGAGGATAGCAAAAAAATGGCATTCAAGCAGAAGAATTCACCTGGCATAAAACTGCCATGAATATTCTGTATAAAAACTCATTGTTTCTGCTTCCTGTTTCTGTTGAAGAAAATATTTAAATTTTTAACTTATCAAAACAACTACTTGCTTTCGATGAATGAGCAAATGGAATTTTGTCTGTATGTGTTTTAAAAAAAAATCCATTCCACTGCCTCAATCCTTTTTCTGCTTTCCAGCCAAACAAGGTAAGAGAAAGAGGCCAGCTATTCCAATTGGCATGTTCTGAGTGCTGACAAATTTTCATGAGAAGAGACATCCCAAACACTGGACTAAACTTTCATGTTCCAAGTATAATTTTGAACCGTTTACCTAAGCCTAAACAGCTCCAGATTGAAACAAGACCTCTGTTTTATCTCCTGGATCTTCACAATGTGGGAATTATTGTGCTTCTGAAGCCAGCCTATAGTATCATCGTAGTCAAGCCACCCACTTCTCTGCCTTAGTTTTTCCATTAACTTACCCATTTTCCCATTAAGAAAATAAGCTTGTGAAGTCGTTGACTTCTACAGCTGTTAAACATTTTTCCATAGCCAATTCTCAATCTTCATTCTTCAGGTCTTCCTGGCATGCTGTCACTCTATGCCTTTTATGTGAACTTTGCCAACTTCTCATTCCCTGTGGGAAACTACTCAGGTTCCTTGGCATCCTTTGCACAACTCAGGTCCTATCTATATTTCATCTTTATTTTCATGCCGTAAGCCTAAAGTCACACATCAGCAATCATCTCACAATATTGCTTCTTTGTCATGTGAGACTGACTTTCTTTTAAGCCCCGTAGAGGTGTCAAACCCTATGAGACACAGCCTACAGCAATCTGGTGTGAGGAAACTGGGGGGGACAAGGGATCACTGAAGAGCAACTTCTTCCAGGCCAGCAGAGCAATTAGTAATCAACAGCATTGAAGACAACGTGTTAAAACAAGAAATGCTATTCCACTGCAAAGAAGAAAGGACTAAGACTGCAACAAACCTTCTGCCTCTTCCTTTCCCCACCTCAAACACAAGTAAAGGGGATTCAGACTCCCTGTGTTATCATAGTGCTTCTGCATCCAGGAAACAGAAAATACAGGTGCAAGGTAAAGCTGTATGGTCCTTAGGGCAAGGGGGATATTTTATCTCTTTGTCTCAAGTTTTGTGTCCATTAGAGGGAGGATAGACACAAGCCTTTAAAAACAAAAACAACATTGCTGCACTTAGGAAAGCTTCACACATCAACCGTAGGGAAGGGTTTCCCATTTATGTTATTGCTTCAGTTAAGCAATGCTTGCTAAAGCCCCTCTGACTGTAAAACTTCAATGAGAAGAGCTGCCTGGCTGCCTCAGTAGGCTAAACTGACAATGGATGGATGGCTGAATGAAAAGTCTTATGCAAATTACCGATTTAAACATAAACAAGAGCCAACAAGCATGCTTGTACACAGAAAAATCACATTATGGTACAGATTTTCACTTAAGCCATGACTGACAGGAGATGCTGGGTCACTCCCTGTCACAACAGAAACCATCACACTCCAGCTCAGAACAATATTTCCCAATATCCTCTGGCAGCAAAACTGCAGTTTAAAGGGCGACAGATCTCAGGATGCTTTCCTAAGTATGAAAAGAACGTGGTGATGTTCCTGTCTAACTTCAGGTCTATAAAAGTGTCTCAATATTTTACGTATCTTACTTAAAACTCTAGCTCAAGCTTCTGTTCTTTTTTTTTTAGGTCCCACAGTCAAAGAAAGGCCTGTAAAAGTAAATTTTATAGGCTCACATTTTAAAAGAATTTTAAAAAATAAACCAAAAATGATCTTTTCAAAATATGTCAGGATTTTGACAGCTCTTAGAGACATCAAGCTGGCAATACTGATTCCACCCTCTCCCTTTTCAGGTGAAGCATCAGTAAGCTGTAAGCCTTCTGTTTGTTTGCAGCTTTGCGAACTTTGTTATGGCTAGGGATGGGGAGGTAATCGCTAGATGTCCTGCCCCTTTCCTCCTACATCGCCATCACCAGACACCACATAGAGAAACAACTGCTGACAAGCTCCAACAGCTTTGGGCAGAAGCCAAATAGGTAGTTGCCTTGTACTGAAAACAATACTCTTGTCTGTAATCTCTGCCTGGGAGTTGCTTCATCTAAGTGTTGAACTAGCACAATTGTAAGAGGGAGTCACAGGAGGTGTCTGTCCCTGTATGAACCCATCTTTTGCAACACAGTACTGTAAGATAGCAATGGCCAGGCATAAAGGGAGAAGGAATAAGAGAGGGTTTTTTTTCTCAGCCACCCCTTACCTCCCTAGCAAAAGTTTCACATCTATCAATTTCATGCTTCTCATCACTTTATTTTGCCTAGAAAGCTACAAGCCTTGAGCCAACTCTTCTAATAGTTTGATATACATTTATATAGCATCTTAATTTATAGAAGAGTGAAAGAATACTGCAATAAAAATTAACAAGCATAACTGAACAGATCATCTGTTGGTGGTCTCAGTGAGAGCGATCCATTGAGCTTATGTTAGAAAGGAAAGAGAATATGTCAAAATTATCCCAGTTGATGGTAGGTTTCTGCTAAACAATTCTCATTGCTGGCAAAATTGGTAGGAAAGAAGGACGAGTTGGCACATGCTGAATGTTACGCGAAATGAAAAGTAGTACTTGTTCAAAACACTGAGTCATGTATTTATGTCCAGGGGAAAAATGTTTTGAGAATTTTCCCAGCAGAGCATATAGGAAGATTGGATTAAAAAAGAGCCACTTTTTCACACAAATAAGCAAACAAACTTTATTGCTTTATTTCATTTATCGGAACTATCCCTCAAACTCTGGTGGATTTTAGGTACATTCCAGACCAGAGACATAATCTTCAGCTCCCAGTTCCAAACTAAACATTCATACATCGTGGACTTTTATTTTGCCATTGGTCAATGCAGATAACTATTTATTTAAATACTAAACTACAAAGAAAATTTAAAAAAATAAAACCAAACTAAAATGTTATCCTAGTGCATATTCTATGAAGTTTGGCAAATTAGTTTGCCATTTGCAAAAAATAAAAAATCAGTGGCAAAGTGTTTCTTGGTAATAAATCCATACAAAAACCTATAAAAATACCAGCTGTTCCTGACAAAACCTTGATGCAAAATTAACACTTCTGTACAATTTTAGCAGCTGCAACCTCTAGGCAGTAACTGAGTTGATAACCAAAAATACCTATTATGTGTGTTTGATATTAACTAAGACAGGGAGGCTTCTTGCAGTCTGAATTGAAAGTAAGATGGCACACAAAGGTCAGCCCTTCTACTGACATATTACAGAATCACAGAATGGGTGAAGTTGGAAAGGACTCCTGGAAGCGATCTGGTCCAACTCCTCTGGTCAAGAAGGGCCACCTAGAGACAGTTGTCCAGGACTGTGTCTAGACAGTTTGAATATTTCTAAGGATGGAGACTTTACAACATCCCTGGGTAGCCTATTTCAGTGTTCATTCACTCTTACAGTAAAAATGCATTTCTTGATGTTCAGAGGGAATCTCCCTTGTTTCAGTTTGTGCCATGGCCTCTGGTCCTGCCATTGAGCACCACTGAAAAGAGCCTGGGTCTATTCTCTTTGCCTCATGTATTTGCCTTCCCCTCAGATTTTAACATACATTAATAAAATATTTCTATACATTGATAAGACCCCCTTGAGGCTCAACAGTCACAGCTCCCTCAGCCTTTTCTTACACATGAGATGCCCTTATCCCTTAACCATCCTTGTGACATTTTGTTGAACTGTTCAGTATGTCCATGTCTCTTTTTTACTGGGGACCCAGTACTGCAGCTGTGGCTTCATCAGTGCTGAGTAGACATGAAGAATCACTTCCCTCTACCTGCTGGCACTACTTCATTTAATGCAGACAAGGATACAATTCACCACCTTTGCTTGAAGGGCACGTTGCTGGCTTATGTTCAACCTGTTGTCCACCTGGATCACCAAGGTCCCCAAGGTCTCCACCAGGTCCTCCAGGTCCTTTTCTGCCAAGCTGTTTTCCAGCTGGGAGGCCCCGTGCATATACTGGTGCATAGGGTTGTTCTTCCCCAGGAAAAGTCAGTCTCACATTCCATGCTAATATGAATTTAAGAGAAATAACATTTAGCCAGAGAGTTTTAATGAAGGTGCTGCTCTGACGGCATTGCATTCTTTATGAGAGTGTATTAGAGGACACTGAGATACGTTACTGAGGCTGTGCTGGTTACTGACAAGGAAAAAATATTGCAAAGAAACAGAAACTAACTTTTCATGCTGACAGCCACCTGTTTCTGCATCTGAAAGGAAGGGAGGCATGAAAGCACTCTGGAGGTAGTCACTGAAGGACTTGGGCCTGAATGCAGAACAAGGAGTGCCACTTTTCCTCAAAGCCTATTTTTAAATTGGCACCTACATTCAGAGTAAGTTACATTGTGCTTGTGTCAATTATGGAGTTCAGGCAGAGTCGGCTTTCAGAGGAGGTTCCAACAATGAAGAGTTGTCATCAACATATACTTTTGGCCGCACTGGAGCACTTGCAATCATAAGTAGCAAGTGATGGATCTATCAGCTTGTCTAGGCTTTCTGCTAAATGAATCACAAGCTTCAACTGAAATTCCTATTTAGAGCATACTTTTTGGATGGGAAATTAAAATCTAGTTATACACATAGTTTTTGAAGATACTTACTTTTCTTTCTCTTCTTCCAGCTCAACAAATTACCTGGGGACACAAGAAGTCTGTCTTGGAAAACATGGTAGTCAGCTGGACGGGTTAGCTTTTCACAGAAATTCTGCATTGCCTGCTAACAGCTCCCTGTAACAGCAGCTCCCACCCAACTCCATGGAAGTAGAGCACCAAGTCAGGTATGACCTGCAGCTCCAAACCAAGTGATCAGGAGAATCCTAAAGTTAAATTTACAGCCTCTCATAGACACCTAAATGATGTCCTTTGCTACCTTCCCCTTCCCTTGCCAACCAAACCTATGCCTAGTAAAATGTCAGCATATCCACAGAACTAAAACTGCTAAAGTAAATCTAAAATGTTTGACAAAACTGAACTGCTCATATGTGAAGGTTTTCATATGACCGCAGGTACATAACCTCTACTACATGCAACAGAGGGTATTGTCAGATAACAGAATTTTTTTGGAGCTATGTAAATACCATAAGCCAGAACTGCCTTTCAGCTTTTTCCTTTTATTCAGTGCTGGATCCAGAAAGATGGAATTGGTGAGTTAACCTGGGAGAAAAGGACTGCTTTATCAATTGTCTCATTTAATCTAGAGGGAATCAATCAATACCGCTTCCCCCAAGCTTTCTTGTCAGCAGTCCTCCCTCCAACCCATCCTGCTTCATTTCATCTCTCTCCAGTACTCCATTCAGTTATGGAGAGGTAGGTCCTCATTTTTATTTAGATTCTCAGCGTCTTTTGAAAGCAAATGGCAAGCTGGTACTTAACACCTAAAGTGTGAATGTCCCGTTTGCTTACAAAGTTGAGAAAAGTAAGCAAGTACCCCAATGCAAACTAGCAAATATTTAGGAGCAAACAAAAGAAAGCTTATCTTTTACTCAGATTTCTTCTTTGAATCAACTGATACCATTTATTTTTCAGTTCACAATAGCTAAATGAGCAGAACCAGATACCTTTTTGATCATTATGAATTCAGCTATCCAAACATCCGTTTACAGACAGATAGCTTTAGGGAGTAAAAGGCTCTTAAATGCTTTAGAAATCTAAGGAAAAGACAATGCCCCTGGTGCAAAACAGCTTAGGTTTTTTTTTTTAGGCTTTTTAATATACAGCACATAAAACAATTGTTGCAGCAATTTTACTGAAACTATTCTAGAAAACATTCAACAAATAAAGCAGTTTTATTGTTCAGATCCTATAACAACTTACTGAGACAGCAGTAAAAGAAACCTGGTCTTTCTCCCTGTTGTGGTTTAACCCCAGCCGGTAACCAAGTACCACACAGTCCCTTGCTCACTTTTCCTCCCACAATGGGATTGAGAGAATGGAAAAAAGTACATGGGTTGAGATAAAGACAGTTTAATAGGATAACAAATGGGGGGAAATAATGATAATTAACAACAGTAACAACAACACTAACATGAATATGAATACTACCTATAATAATATACAAAGCAAGTGATGCAAAAATGCAATTACTCACCACCCATGATAAAAAACAACCTGTTTTTTAAATGCAGAGTCTGTTTCCGAGCAGCAAATCTGCCTCCCAGCCACCTTTCCCATTTTATATATAGAGTATGATGTTCTGTGGCAGGGAATGTCCCTTTGGCCAACCTGGGCTCTCCCAGCTTCTTCTGCACCTGGCAGGGCCTCCTGACATAGTGTAGACATTACAACTACCCAGCAACAGCTAAAAACATCATTCTGTTAGCAACATTATTCTCACACACACTAAATCAAAAACACAGCACTACACCAGCTACTAGAAAGAAAATGAACTTTATCCTGGCCAAAACAAGGACACTCCCCACTCTGCTAAAGCGTTCTCAAAACAGTAAGCAAGGAAGGAAGGATGAAAAGCTGACTTTATGAACCACTTTCAGCACAAAAGCACATTGTTGTCTGATATGTAATTTGTCAGTACTTCACAAGGAATCACCATGGACAAATTTCACAACACAAATAAGCCACAGTTGTTTCGTGGGGTCATTCTGACATGGCCACCACAGAGACCAGCATTCAATAAATTCGGTAAATTGCTGGCAAGGAACAGGCTTAACTGAATGATCTGAAAACTGGTAACAAAAGCCTTTTAATATTACTTTAAGCTCATACTTAGCTAGATGTACATTATAAACACTATCAAATAATATCCATCTAGGAATGTAGGCCATGTTACTCTGAATTCTAATGAATTACAGAAGAAGTCCCCATTTCCTGCTCTGCTACTTTGTGTTTTACTTCAGCAAACACATATTAGGGTAGTTGCATCTACAAAATCATATGCCATCTATCAGTCAATAATGTTTTTGAAATACTATATAACAAAACCCACAACAATTTTATCTATTCGTTGCTGGGCTTTGCAGGTGTGCCACATTCACCTGACTGCATATTTGGGAGAGAAAAAACCATATTTAATCACCCCACAAAGTGATTCAAAGGAAAAAAAAAATAAAGAAAAAATATCTGACACCTATGGCATTTGAAATAAGAAATGCCAAGATGGTGGCAATACATCTAGCGTCCCAAAGGTTGCTCAATAGCAAAAGCCATGCATGAATAAAGAGGGAAACATGCTACAGGGAGAAGCAATCGGTTCTTTTTGTCCTTAGGCCAGTGGAATCTAATCAAGAGTCTGTGCTACTTTTGCACATTTTAGAGAACATCACCAGAGAATTTAGGTTGTAAGAGGTCTGCATAGCACAGGAAAGAAATTAAATAGAAGTCGCTATCATACTCATAGTTAAATAAATGACTTCTCTGTCAGGCTTGACAAAGTGATAGTATAAATAACTTCCAAGGATAATTTGCTAACACTTGGCTAGTTGGCTTGATTCAGCAATTGGCACTGATAACCCAGTCTGATTCTCATAAGAGCAATAGCATGGTTTAATTCTTAATTCCCACTGCAGAAAATTGCAACCTATTGTGAGAACCAATGATTTACCATGGTAACATATATCACCAATGTACACATTGCAGAGTCTCACAGTGGCTATCCATATCATTGTCTCAGAATATGTAGACCTGCATAAAATCCACTGGAGGAAACAGAGCCAAATTGCCAGTCCAAAACATCCCAAAGAAAGCAAAACCACAAAATTAATCTTTTTTTATAAATCCTAATTATAGCCTTCATGGACTTACAGATAGCCTGATGCTGGGATATAATTGAAATTTATTATATGGACAGACCCTTGCTGGTTGCCAGTTTACTTCTCTGGTGCATTATACAGTAACTCAGTCATGGAAAGAAGTCCTTCTGTGTGTGAGAGTGTGAAGATTGTTACTGCTCCAACTTTGATAACAATTTGCTTGTTCGAAGGAGATTGCTGTCAGGCAGGACCAGCTCCGAGTACTTTGAGCATTTATCATCACGCGCTTGCTTCCCCCCTACTATCCTCAGTCACCTGTCAGTCTTTTTGTTTTGAAAACAGAATCTTCTCCTGCTGTGGCTGCTTTATCTAGTGTGGCTAATAAGAGTGAGAGCCCTAAATAGCACCTCGATGGTCAAGCATGCCCCAGGCAGAGGAAAGATCCAATCAAAGAGAATCAAACTTAGTGCTCTTCTTGTTGATGACTGTTCATCAATTCAAAAGCCTCATGTCCATACTCGCTGCGGACTACCACTCAACAACTCTTCCTTGACTACATGCTAGCTGAATCACACCCTCTCAAAGGTATCCAACAGCAGCAGATATAAATATTTCTATCAATACAGGATTTCCCTGGAAAAAAAAAGAGTATACATAATTTAAGGACTGCAAACAGAGTGTGAAAAATCAAGCACCGCTTGTATGATAGCCATTTTTTCCTGCTTTTCACATTGAAGAGAAGGGTGATAGTAATAGGTGAATGGTTGGACTGGATGATCTTTTAGGTCTTTTCCAACCTTGATAATTCTGTGATTCTGTGATTCTGTGATCACAAAAGCAGAGGAACAGAGAGGCACGAGCCAAGGGAGTGACCCCACAAAAGTCCCTCACCAGCACTGGTAGCAGGAGAACCATTTTGCAGCATCCTCTGCAAGGATTAAGTTCCAAATAGCTTAGGTATCACAAAAACTTTGAAGTAGTGAGGGACAATATATCTGGTGACTCAGTCCAAACAGTCACATTAGTATTGTCTCTATCCTGATTAAATGAACTGATGCAACACTATAAAAAGGGGAGGCAGAGGTGACCTTCGAGCAGCATTGCTAAAATTCTCAAAACTCTGATTCATGCATAGTCCTCACTGTTGAATGTACTTTAGGGGATAAACCAGCTTGAATCTCATTTTTCAAAACCAAAAAACACAGTCATAGCTAAAGAAGAGATTTAGAACAGAGCAAAAGTTTTGACAGGCAGCAAGAAGCTTTGAGGGGGGTGATACCTCAGTTGTTTGAAGAAAAAGACGTCTGTACTACCAAGAGCAAGGAAGGAAAATGTAACTATATATGTATATAAATAAATATGCATATTTTAATAAAACTCTTACCCAAGCAATATATTAGACCTTACATGCTATTCACTCTGTGAAAAAAATAGTGGAAGAAAGAACAGAAAATACCATATGCATGGTATTCAGCCTCCAAGATGATAAAGGCAGAAAAAAGTCTGTGTAGGATAAAGTAGCATAGAATAGATGAAGTCTGTGACATGGAATGAGAAGCAGCTACATACAAAAACAGCCAGACCTTGATGAAATTAATGGGGGAACTCTTACTGATGCTAAACTTTAATCATATTAGGTGTAAAATCCATGTCTACTATTTTTACAATTCCCAAAAACATGTTGGATGTTTTCCAGGACAAATAGAAAGACCTGAGATGTAACCTGAGTGGTTTTCAGAGACTTGACACGACAAATGAAGATCACCATATTATTGAAGGGGACAAATTAAACAATGTTAATGGAATATGATAGCTGGGGTGGTAGGCATCACAAAAGGCCAGAAATTTAAGAGGTTAGCTTTCCACAGCAATGTTAGCTTTCTGCTTGACATGACCTGTATATACTACATAAACCACAGCATGCTAGCATCTGCATTTCACAAAGCAAAAGGAAACACAGATGCAGCTTTTGCCCACCACAGCAAAAAAAAAAAAAAAA
>VZTU01033847.1:12305-50425 GCA_013400835.1 Zapornia atra
AAAAAAAAAAAAAGAAAAACCTGAACTAAGATTAAGAACCTCTGTTAGCAATGCATTTATTGACATGTTCTGTACAAAGAGATATGGGAAACTAGATCTGGTAGCGAACAAAGCAGAGCGTTTGCAAAGAAAACGTAGTGGAAATCAAGGGACACTAAATATAATTCTATCGATTGGTTGAATACTGTTTTTTAAGGGTCTTCAAATTAATTCTCAATCATGGTCGTTCACATGTCCTTTTTTTTAAGGTTCCTACATTAGGGAAAATCATTAGGTGAAAATCTCTGGAAACATATTAATGAACAAAAAAATGGGTTAGATAAACACTTCAGCCAACCTGGCCAAACTAAAAAACCATCTAAATTGAAGTGAAATTACCAATTTTTTGAGTCCTGGCTAGTAAATGTAAATTTAAATGAGCATGGCACAGTAACACCTACAAACTAGCAGAAGTAGAACCTAAGTCTACTGTTTAGATCATGTAAAATGCCAATAACTTTAGTAATGCCTTTGTGACAATAATGACAACATGACATCCTACACAAATTGCTTCAGACAAACAGCAACCATTAATATTTCATAAATTCAAGAGAAGAGTAAGACTATCACAAGGACAAAGCTACAAAATAATGAGGTTTTTAAAGAAAGGCTGCAATTACAGGGATAAACAAAATACAGCTTACTGAAACAAGTTCAACAACTAATACAAAGGCATTAGCAGAAATTCTGCTATAATCTGGCTATAAAGGCTGGTTAAAAAAATACAAGGCCATTTGAGTACCTTAAATTCCACCTAAAAGAGGTTATTGCTAAGCTATTTTAGTTACAGAAAGAACTTGCTTTTCAAATAAGCCCACAGAAACCTATTTTACAACAGGTAAACAGAATTATATGAAAGACTTTCAAGCTATGAGGATATAAGACTTTATAAGCAAAATATCAAGATGAGAAGGAGAAGATGGGATTGAGAGCAGAAGGAAAAAAAATACAACTTTAGTTTCTGCCACAGGAAATAACAAGCAGAACCAGGTAGGCTGCAAAATAGCAGAACTGCAATTTGCATAAATAAATAACCATTTCTTACCAGCTCCCTCCTTTTATCTCATTTTATTCACAGCCTTCAGTTCACCTGACCTCTATTTGCTTCAACTGCACTTAAATTCAAAACCTACTTCCTTACAAATTAGCTTCCCCATTACAGCATTCCAGACTACATTTACACACTTGTAGAAAACCAATATGTCAGAGCTCTAGGTCATTCATAATTTTTCCCCAAACAATAATAACAATAATTGTAATAACCACACCATCACTAGCAAATACTTGTCCAAGATTATAGCTCAGGAAATGCCTTTTAAATTTTTTTTTCCATTTTATTTAACATCCGAAATGGGAAGTGGCAGAGAAATGTGTAGGAGAACGTGACTATTTACTACTTGAGGTATCTATTGCAAAAGCAAGCAACAGAAAACAGGGAGAGCATAGGTACTGTCCACAAAATTTTGTGAGCTGGGGATGGACAGCAGAGCACTTGATTTAGGCACCCATCTTGTTATGCTGAAAACCAATTTGCATGCCTTTCCCCAAAAGGATTTAACCCATGTCATCAAGCATGGGAGAAGGGCAATTTCCAAAGTTTCCTGCTGAGCATGTTCCACCTCTGTACAAGGTACTTAAATATTCACTGAGCCATATAAAGGAATGAAACTATAATCTAGCGACTGCAGTAACACTCCTTTTCCTAGTCCTTGCCCCATGAATATGAAGCACATTATGGAGCAGAACAGCATCAACAGAAGGTACTGAGAGCTGTCCATCCATCTATCCAAGACAGTGCTTGGGATCTGGAGCAGCAACTGCAATGCTGAATTCAAATCAAGATCTCCCATTTCTCCATAAAGCGGTCTAACTACAACATACCTCATTAACTGAATGAACATTTAAATATCAGATGAAGCAAAACAGCACCAACCACAAAATTAATGCACTCCCCCCTTCAGTCATGTATAGGCTGTATGTACCAAGATGCTTGGAAAATTTTCATAGAGAAGAGAATTCAAACCCCTAATCTACTAGGAAAAAAAGGGGTGCACTGTTATATTGAAATTTTTGCTAAATTCAAAACAACTTAAATAATAATTTTCAAGCAATTATTCAGAGCCATTTAGCTCCATTCTGATCTAAATTTGAGTACAATTT
The DNA here is from genome assembly GCA_013400835.1 of Zapornia atra. NCBI lineage: Eukaryota > Metazoa > Chordata > Aves > Gruiformes > Rallidae > Zapornia > Zapornia atra. The sequence continues at coordinate 14,505 of VZTU01033847.1, forward strand.
CTGTTATTCATGGGCTTCATATGAAAGAAACTAAGTATAGAATAAAAATAATTACCAATTAACTTGTATTTTGAATTTGTGAAAAAAGTTAAGTAATTATTTAAAGTGATGATGTATTTTATGTAAATTTAACTTATAAAACAAGAGTTTTATTATAGTCTTGGTTTTAATCAATTTATTTTACAAAAAAAAAAAAAAGGATATAAAATACAGCATACACAGGTTCCTTAATTGTTTTGTTTAAAACTGACTCATACACTTAAAAAAATAGTTTTTTAAAAGATGAGGAGATTAAACATTTGCAGGAAAAGTCTTTTATGAGCTTTTCTTCTTTTCCTTCTTCTAGAAGTGGAAAGGGATCATCAATTCTGCAATAGTTAAAGCCAAAATTGCTTTTTCTGCCCCTACCTCCTTTCTTCTGGTTCTGTTTTAATCTTTCCCATCCTTTAGACTTTTTCATTTTCTCATTCTCTTCCCCTCCATCTACTTTTTATTATTATTATTCCCTTGTTCTTTTAATAGAGGTTATTACTTAAATAGCCCTGAATCATTCCTGAATGGGAAGAAGGAGGAGAGGGCAGAAGGAGAAAGGAAGCAATGTCACAGCAACTGCAAGGCTTCTAACTGAATTCTGCATATTATCCCCCATTCAATAAACCTCCTTTGTAATTTTACAGACCGTTTCATAACAAATGAAACAAAATGTCACTTCTTGTAGCAGTGGAGTAGACTGAAGCAGTAGACTCCACAAATGCGGTGTAACTTGTGTGGGCTCAAGACAGTATAAAGCACTTGTGCAGAGACAAAGTGAATTGTAAGGTTTCAGGATAATTTTATTATGTCCTATAACTTGCCTGAAGTTGTTCTTAGCATTTACCCGTGCCCTCTGAAATCCTGGAGGATTTCTGCTCTCCACTAAAGCATTTCTACTCTGCGTTGGTCAGGCCCCACCTGGAGTACTGTGTCCAGTTCTGGGCTCCCTGGTATAAAAAAGACAGGGACCTCCTGGAGAGAGTCCAGAGAAGGGCGACAAAGTTGATTAGGGGTCTGGAACATCTCCCCTATGAGGAAAGGCTGAGTGAGCTGGGTCTGTTCAGCCTGGAAAATAGAAGACTTAGGGGGGACCTAATTAGTGTTTATAAATATCTTAGACATGGGATGCAGGGGGAATTGGCCAGCCCCTTTTCAGTGGTCTGTGGGGACAGGACTAGGGGCAATGGCTGTAAACTGGAGCATAGGAAGTTCCGCACCAACATGCAGAAGAACTTTTTCACAGTGAGGGTGACGGAGCAGTGGAATAGGCTGCCCAGGGAGGTGGTGGAGTCTCCTTCTCTGGAGATATTCAAGTCTCTTCTGGATGCCTATCTATGTGATATGAGATAGGGAGCCTGCTTTGGCAGGGGGGGTTGACCTGATGATCTCCTGAGGTCCCTTCCAACCCCTAAGATTCTGTGATTCTGTGATTCTGTGATTGCTGAGGAGTGTGCCTCCACCTCCTCCCATCCCTCCCTGCTGCAGTGGGGCATCTCCAGTCCCTGCTGTGCCCCTGCAGATATAAACCTCCAGGACAGGCGTGGAAGGGTCTTTAAGTTCACAGTGTCACATCTTCAGCTTTTGCATTCTTTAACTAAATGAGTAACACGGTTCATGTCCTATGACACTTTCCAGAAATTATGTAATCAACATAGTTCTAAGGTGCAAGTAGTCCCTCCTTTAAAAAACAACACAAATAGATTTCAATTTTTTTTAAACATGACCCTGAGCCCACATAATTGCCCATCACATTGCTGGGAAAATATGTTGATATTTCCTCAACAAGTATAAGCTTTTCAGCCTTGCTTCCACTCATGGGTATTACTGGGCCTCCGCAGTGAATTTTAAATCAGGCAAATGTTTAAAAAAAAAAGTATACTAAGGTGAAGAAAAATGGAAAAAAATAAAGAATTGTATTAGTCATTCTTTATTTCCTTATAATAATGATGCTGAATCATTCCTTTGAAGTGACTACAGTGGTAGCCATTTAAAATGTCTAGCAAATTAGGATCTTGATGTACTATTTCTAACTCCTTTCGCAAAGGAGATGATAAAGCTCAGGAAGCTCCTCTTTGCAAACCATTGCCTTGTTTCTGGGGTTCAATTATTCTATGAACAAGGGAAAATAGCAATTTTGGAAATGTTCCAAAAAGAGGCACGTAAGATTCAGAGAAACAAGAAATGTCAGATGATTGTCATCACCTTCTTGTCATTGTTAATGAAGTACCAATGTTGCCATGGGTTCATGTGGTTTTAAAACAAAAATAAAGGCCTTTTCTGTTTCTTTAAGAATATTATTTCATAGGGAGCTACATCATGGTTTTTACATGCCTGAATTGTGCCTATCTAGTCAGGGAACCAGATTAAGGCAGCTTAAATGACAATCCATGCAAGATTTCAGTACCTAAAGGGGTCCTATGGGAAAGCTGGAGAGAGGTTGTTTACAAGGGCAGGGAGTGCCAGGACAAGGGGTAATGGCCTTAAGCCGGAGGAGGGTAGATTTAGACTAAATGTAACAAAGAAATTCTTTACCGTGAGAATGATGAGACACTAGCACAGGTTGCCCTGAGAATTTGTGAATGCCCCCTCCCTGGCAGTGTTGAAGGCCAGGCTAGGTGGACCTCTTCCAAAATTCACTGCAGTTGCAGCACCTTGTCCAATGTAAGTGCTTAGTGAGAAAGAGGACACATTAGAAAACTATGACTGGCTTGTATTGTCCCTGTTGTTATAATTCTGTGCTAACATCTCTGATGCTGTAATAAGCACAAAATATGTCTATAGTGCTAGAGAGTGAAACCCTTTTTTTTAGTATTCCTGGCTCTTATTTTACTTTCTGTACAAGCAAGCTAATTCTGTAGCTTGTTTTGGTGAGTTTTCCCCATTTTAACATTACCAAGATGATTCTACATGTGATACATCAAAAGCAGTTCACTGCAAGGAACCAGGAACCGCTGACCTCAAAGTTTCAAATAAACATCCTGTGAAAGAAACATTTTGTTCCAAATTTCTCTGCTCTTGACTCACAGATTCATATTTCCCTCTATTCCCAAGAAACGTTCACCTAATTATTTCAGTATTTTGTTTTGTAACTTCCACAGTCTACAAAGAACCTTTTCTATCTGCCATCCATATTCTCCTAACAGCATCACATTCAAAGAATGCAAGCTCCAATAACAGCCTACTATCATATACAAGGTCATTTTCATCTTTTAAAGTGGATTCAAAAATGAAATTTGGCATCCTCTATTTTAATATTCTGTTCACTGACACTGATTAACTTATTTGCTTTGAAGACTCCAGAAAGCTGACTTGTAATTGAGAAGTGTAATAAATATCTCTGTAATTCTGAGATTATATCCTTTCCTGAAGTTGTAGCTATTTCACGGTAACGCCCTTCCAGATTCCCTGTAAAGTCATTATTAAAAACGTTATGTGATGCATACTAACTGCATCAGCTATAAGATACATTACCTCCTAGAAATATAGGCAAAAAGTCCCTAATTTCTAACATATTATTTCTACACTGTACAGTATTTAGTTCAAAAAATTCTAGACATAAATAAACTGTGCACATAAAGAACAAAATGTAGTTTGCATTTGGTGCAAATATTGTCTTCTTATTATTTCCATCCACTGTTAACAAAAATAAGATCATTTTCTTTTGTTTTGAAAGGACTACCTGATGCTATCAATGTTTACTTTAACAGAATATTCCATAAATCATTCATAATAAAGCCAAGGAAATTACAGAACTTTGAAGTATAAAATGCAAGTTTAGCAAAAGTGTGCATTGAATATTAAGGTATTAGTCAAGTGCATTTTCATAGCAACTCATAGGAAGTAAGTGAATGAAATGTATTCTTTTCTGATACAGACACTGTGGATCAGTATTGTACCAGCCACTCCAGAGTTTTAACACATTTTTCCCCATCTACTCTATTTTGCTCTGTTTCACTGAATCAACCTCTAAAGGAGAAATATCAGGTTGAAATCTAGTGAAGACAATAAAGAAAAGTGTACTACCTACATAGAAATATATTCACCTGCATATTGTAGGACATTATGATTGTTGAAGGCAAGCAACAAAGAACTTCCAGCAGATGCCAGAGAAACTCATAATAGTAAAGTCATCTTACACAAGGATAATAAATTTACAGAATAAACAGATTTAGTTCCTCAGTGAAACGGTGATAAATAGAAATAAATCATGAGAAGAGATTGAAATAATGTTTGCAAGACTACAATATGGTCATTATTTGTAGCAATGGAGAGGAATTAGCAGTGAGACAGTTCAAATCTTATAGCAATAGAGTTAGATGTCAGCAAGACCTGCGATACTGCATGCATTTTTGAAATGTCATAGAACCATAGAATGGTCTGGGTTGGAAGGGACCCTGAGAATCATAGAGTACCAACCCCCCTGCCACAGGCAGGGCCACCAACCTCTAGGCATGATCTAGACAAGATTACCCAGGGCCCCATCCAACCTGGCCTTGAACAGCCCCAGGGAAGGGGCATCCACCACCACTTTGGGAAGCCCCTTCCAGCGTCTTACCACTCTCTCTGTAAAAAAACTTCCCCCTAATATCTCATCTAAACCTTCCCTTCTTTAGCCTTGTCCTGCCATTGTCTACCCTTTTAACAAGTTGATTTCCCTCCTGTTTAAATGCTCCCTTCAGGTACTGGAAGGCTGCAATGAGGTCCCTCTGCAGCCTTCTCTTCTCCAGGCTGAACAAGCCCAGCTCCTTCTGCCTCTCTTCATAGGGGAGGTGCTCCAGCCCTCCAATCATCTTTGTGGCCCTCCTCTGAACCCTCTCCAACAGTTCTACATCTTTCTTGTATTGGGGGCCCCATATCTGGACACAGTACTCCAGATGGGGCCTCACAAGGACACAGTAGAGAAGGACTATCACCTCCCTCTCCCTGCTGGTCACCTTTAAGTTCATCGCATACAAACTTAAGCAAGATGCACAGGAGCTCTTTCTATACTTTACATAGACCATTTCTCAAGCAATATTTGAGTAACTATGTTAACAATGACAGTAAAATGCTCCTAGGCCTGTATAATTAAAGGTGTATTTCTCTATCTCATTACACCCCTGTTGGCCACAGATTTGGTATGGACATTTTGGTCTAATCAGGCAAGATATGTTAAAACATAGTGAAAAGTTAGAAGGAGACCTTAAATATTGGTTCATTTAGAAGACCCCTGAGAGCTTTTATAATAACATCCAACCTATTTACCTTTTTTTTTTATGGTGAGCATGTTAATTAGTTTTTTCTGAGCATATAAATAAAAGCTGCACACAAACACCTCACAGGTTTTCTTGCTGTGCTGTGGTGCTGTTTTCACCTACTCCTTATTGTTATCTAGAAACCCTCCAAATAGGAACTCAGTCTTTTTAAAAGGTATTTTGCTTCTGGGCCTCACTGCTAACATCCAAACCAGCAGACGATGAAACCAAACAGAATGTCAGAATAGACACACACTGGATTATGTTCAGCCCATTGCAACCGCAGAAACACCTGTGCTTACCACAGTTGCATGTCTATAAATCACTCAGCTGAGAGTCTTTCCAGTTCTCATAAGTATATAGGCACAAGCAACCAAAGTTACACATACCCTTCACACTATTCCTACTGCCAGAACTTTTGGTTTTCTTTAGCACTGCTTCAGTTTGGAAAGAAATTGGGCCCCATGGACCCTAGTTTTCTTCAGGTTTTGGGTTTTTTTCCCCCCCATAATTTACTTTCTTTTAATACAGTGCAACATCTAAGTAGTTGTAAAAACCTTTCTGTCTGTCTCTTTCATTCCCATAACCAGTATTTAAGTGAGGGTCATTTCTCTCCATTTTATCCAAAGCTGCTAAAATCTGACAGACCTCCTGCCTCGTTCTCAGAGAAGACAAGACACACTAGAAAAATTCGTACTGGAGATTTACTGAGTCTAAATTTTAAATCAGTTTCTCATCTCCAAATCATTCTAGCCCCAGCTAACTCTGTCCTCTCTATCTAGATGCATTATACAGTGACAAAGTTGGAATATTTTTTAGAAGCAAAGATTTTTTTTTATTATTTGTTTCTGAACTAGAAGGAAAAGTTGCTTGGAAAACATAGGAATTTAAACTTTGCCCAGGCTTATACCTGGTTCAAGATTCTGACCGAGACATTGCAGCATGTACATATCTCCTGTCTTTGCTTGTGAATTCTGATTAATTCAAAACACACTGCTCAGCTTCCCTCCATGATCCTACATTTCTGATATTTCAAAGTGGTTTGGCCTTAGCCAGCTATAATCCTTCGGCTCTGATGAACCAGCCAGGAGAAATCCCCAGCCCGCCCCTGCTCTGTGACTAAGAGATCCTGAATCACTGCTGGGAGGGTTGACAGCAGCCAGCAGCCACACCAGAAAGCATGAACCGCTGCACTGGAAGAGCGAGCTGCCTACTAATAAAAATAACATTTGTTTTCTTCCTCTTGTGACAGCTGCCAGAGTATAAATCTAAGTATTTTACACTTCTTTTTTCAACTAAATTAAGCCAGACAGGTGCCTCATACACCATGGGAACTGCGGAACAAATCCAGACAAACAGCAGTAGAAGCTAGTCTTTCAAAAGGTACAACACAAAGGGACAACAATAAAATAAAGAAAAAAAAAAAAGAATGCTGTAACAGTGAATTCTCTAGGGGAGCTCCCTATCCTGGCTACACATCAGATGGCAGGCTCAGTAACTACTGAATTACAAAATACCACATTTTTTCCTTAGTTTTTGGGGGTTTAGGTAGCAATCCATGACATCTTTATCACATGCATATATAATGAAAAATGCGGGGGTTTTTTGAGTGACAACAGATACACAAGTCTCATTAGAGTTTTAGGATTAATAGTTTTTCTCCATTGTACAACTCTGTGACATGGACTCAGCTTTATTAATAGGACCTTAAATTCTACTATCCTTAAGAAAGAAATTCATCTGGCTATTTATGGCTCTGCAACAAATTTCAAGCCATCTTGTAAACCATTATGAGTTACAGTAATCTTAAAAGAAAGCAAGGTAAATATTTCTGAATGTTTCCTGAAGCACGACTGCTTCCTCACCTGAAAGGAAATCTGCCAGTCAGTGCACAAGGGAAGAGTAAAACTTGAAAGTCTTTCAAAAGCCAGAAATACGCATACAGAAGTTGTTCAGGATGCTCATGCCTCACCGCCCATGTAAGAAACCTCTGACCCCACCATTAGCATGCTGCTGCTTTGATTTTTCACTGCTTCCTTGCACCTCAGACTAGTCATCTGCATCAGAGCAAAATGAGTGCAAAGAATCATTATAATCTCTTCTGCTACACCTATATTGTACAAAGCATTGAAGCCTTGGAGAAGGATACACTCTGTAACTCAAGCTTCAAAGGGATCTAGGTACCTGAAGGTCCATGTTGCATTATGCAACATGAAGAAACTTCTGAGAGAGCATGTCTTACATGTCCTAAAATGAATATGTAAATTAGATTGAAAATTAATAGAACAAGAAAAACTACATAAATTTTGCTGGTATAATGTGTGCATGGTTTACAGTTGTGCATCTTGTTATTATTGTGGGGTTTTATCCATGTATAAATAGGCATCGCCTATGTAGAGTGACACAATCTTTCTGCTTGAGTTGACTGGCCTAGTAAACAACACATAATGCAGTTTTCTTTAAAGTAACCCCTCTGCTCCTCCTGTGACCTGTCTGCAGCTTAAAACTTTGTTCCCATTGTGGTCACCCTCTCTCAGGCCAAGCTAACACAGCTTTGCACTAAAGGCACATCCCCTGACCCTGGAAACCCTATCTGCCTGCTAAGAGGGGAAGGGATGCAATGGGGCCATCCTAATTTTAGGTGCCAAACAGGAGAGTCTAATCTTCAATGTGTCTGCATTCAGAGGAGAAGGGCAAGCACCTCTTCTCTGCATGGACTGTACAGGAAGCCTGTTGCTATCTACCTCATTCCAGCACCTCATTTTGATTTCTGAGGTTGGCAGCATGAATCCACTTTGCTTTCTCATCCCATCAAGCTATCTCAGGGCAGTTTGATTTTTGTTTGATTTTCATTTCTCAGAAATGCATTCATGTAACAGAAAGAATAAAACACCTCAGCAAAGAAGCACTGCAAGTCAGCTGAGCCAGCTTAAAATCTCAGGATTCCTATATAAATTATTAGTACCTGACCACCCTGATAAATCTCCCACCAGACAAGCTCCTACCCTGAGGCACTGGGAGCCTAAAAATACCCCAACTCTTGTTTGAAATGGTGAATTACTAAAGGGAATGTAGACAGCAGCTGTTTAAATGTGAACTGCTATCAGAGTTGGTTAACTATTGCTTAATCTCTGTATTGCCTTTGGAACCTCAAAAAAGTTTCAGAGCATACCTTTGACACTTACCTAATTACAGGATCTTTACAGATTTCAGCCCAGTCATTTTGAGGGTGGGAAAGAAAGCAAGCTAATAAAATTTTGGCTTCTGCTCAGCATTCACCAGATCTATCGTGAAAACAAATACCAGCTCAGTCAGTTAATCATTGACGAAGTAGCAGCTCCGCTTTGGAGCCAGGAGGTTGGTGAGGTAAGAGGCAAGCAATAGGTCAGATGTGCCTGTGTTTCTGCTGCCAGTGGAAGAGAGCACGTAATGGTATGACAGCACAAAAAAGCAGATACAGACAAGGATTGCTTGCTGCTTGTACTTCCTGGAGGAAGGGGGGCCTGCTCTGAATAGACTCGAAAGGAAGTCTGAAGAGGTTGAACATGAGAAGGGATCAAGGCATCTGTTTAAATAAGGTTCATAAAGGCTCCGGGCAGCGGCAATGATGACAGGACTTTTTCCAGTGTCAGACTATAAATCAGTGCCTGGCAGGCTACCAGCTAAAAATATGTCTCAAAAGGGATGCCATCAGCACAGAACTAGGAGACCTCCAAGAGAAAGGCATATAGGTAATGGCCCTGTTGTAAAAGATGAACTTCTTATGCATATTCCCCTGACCCAGACCTTTGTAGGGAGTTCATGCGGCTGGGAAAAGTTGTTTTTTAATCTTTATTTCCATGCCCTGAAGGCTGCTGGAAGTGGGTTCAGTTGAACTGCCTAGGAAATCCTCTTTGCAGAGAAAGCCTTAGCTCTAACCGAGGAGTGCTGAGATTTAGGGGCAGATGAATTAAACCTTTCCAACATACATTTTAACTGCTTCCTGCAGGTAAGCAAGGAAAGGCAGCCTGCCAAAGAGGTAGGTGACAGACCACTTTCTTATACAGAGAAAACATTTGTCATAAGAATGAAAAGGAAATAACATGATAGTAATAATCAGGAGCTTCGTCTGATGGTCCTCACTCTAGACAGAAGGAAAATGGCTTCCACAAACCTCAGAAAATCATGAAACAAACATAGAAAGTGATTACCAGCTGAGCCCGTTTGAACCAGAATTACCTATTAGCTTCAACATTTCTTCAGTCTCCTTTACTTTAACTTCCATGCCAAAACAGATCTAGGAGCTGTCACCATATGCTGATAGTATTCATGTATTTATGCATTACTTCTTCCTTCTACTGACACAGATGCCACTGCAATTTGGAGAACTCAAGAGTTTTTGCTTGCTTTCTTTTCCTGCCATATATTAAACTAAAACTGATAGTCCCAAATTCAGCAGCCTGGGCTGTGGATGCTTCTATTATTATAACAGGCTCCATAATGACAAAAAGCCAGAATCTGAATTTAATTTACAGAATTTTCCATGTATCCAGAATAAATTTGTGTTGTTAAATATATTCTTGCACCATTTTGCTTTTAGCAAGTTACTATAAAAGACCATGCTGCAGTTTTTAATAAAAGATTATTTAAACCCCTCCTGCCTCTCTCACTAACACACACATACATATCTTGAGTACTCTAGCTCACATTTTTGAAAAGTAGTATCAGCCAATCCATTCATATTTTAAAAGAGGACATTAACTTGATGTGTACTACCCTCATCTCCCAGGGGCAATAAAAATTAATTCAATCTGGAACAGATGCAGGGAAGGATTTCTAAGATGATCAAGGAAGAGGAGAACCGATTTTAGTAAAGAAGACTAGCAGAAAGCCAGCTCATGCGCCCAGAAAAATAAAGCATGAGAGTGGATATTAAAGCTCTCTATTAATATATCAAAAGGCAAATAGAAGGGAGGGAAAAGGAACTATTCAAACTTAGAGACAAGAGTGAAGAAAGCTATAAGGACTCTACACTTATCATGCAGTTGTTACGTGATAATCTGACACTATGGACTTCAGACATGCAGGGTGAAGGTGAAGAACAGAATAAAGAAGGGCTGCAGGATGTGGAAGATGAAAACCAGTGAGACACAAAGGCCAACAAAAGAACCCATCTCTGACCACCTTTCCCCTTCCTCACAAAAACCGTCAGTGCCACTCTGAGAACCACCAAATCTGACTTTGACATTGGGTCTCAGAATTTAGGTTCCTGCCCAGTTGGGTTTGTTTTTTGTTTTTTTTTTTTTTAACACAGTTTGAGTTTTTATACAAATGCAAATGGCTATAAAGTGACCAGGAATAAATTTAAACCAGAGGTGAGAAGGGAGTTTCTAAACATCAGAGGAATGGAGCTTTGGAAGGCTCTTTCACTGAGAGCAGAGAGGAAAAACAACTTAATTAAGCATGAGATGGAACTCCAATAGGTTTGTCCAGTAATAGCAACAAGTTAGATTGAATGTCATAATCTCTTCTGTTCTACATCCCTTTTTTCAGGATAGAAGCTGAGAATATTTGTCGGTATTTGCACATAAGGTATACAAGAACTAAGGTAAACCTCCAATGTATACAAGTCCTTTTCACTCCTTTGAGATCAGCAATTCACATTGCCTTCAAAACAAACTGCAAAAAATGAAAACTGCAAAATCTAGACAATTACTATTATTCAAGTATTCCCAGATTAATCCCCAGCAGACTTCCCAGATTAATGCAACAGATAGGGTTTCTGAGGGACTGTAGTTTTAGGTCTTAGGAGTTACTTTTTTGTACTATCATCTGAAAACATGGGTATACTCTTCAAAGTAAAATGCGAAATGATTTGTGTTTGATTCAGCCTTGCAGGGTAAATGTGCAGCTGGTCAATAACCTGTTCTTTCATTTGATTTCATGTATTTATTTTTCAATGCTGTGCTGCTCAGGTTGGTTAAAACATGTTCCAACACTGATAATCCTTAGGTAACCAAGGGCTATTTATATATCCATTTACAAAGCCAGATTTAAGTAAGACGTCTGGAGATAACAAGTATTCAGTTGGAAATGTATGTCCTTAACTTCAGTTTGGAAATGAGTAAAAAGTAAGAAAATACCCTAAATACATTCTTTCTGAAGGACTTAAAGGGGTGAGCCTACTCTGAAAATGATAGCTTTTACATTTGTTCTATCATCATTTGGAAAAGAAAAACAAGAGCCCAAGAGCCACTGATTTTGTAAATATACACAGATGGGGGAAAAAAATTACAGAATGATCTGTCAGGATCAGAACGCAGGCATGTTTATACCAAGGCATGAAGCAAATTTTTCTTCAGAGGCTTCAGCAGCAGTGTTTGAAACATTTCAACTGGCTTGGTTTGGGCGTTTGCTTTGCTTTTGAAGCTCAGCTCTCAGTTCTGTAGTTTCCTCTTGATTAAAAGCATAATTGGGAATAGCAAAAGAAATATGAAAGTGGTGCAGCACGGTGGACATCGATGTAACACGAATAACAACGGCTGCTACTTCTGCAAAAAAGTTCAGATCTCATTACTTACTTTCAAGAGCTGATATGTTTTCTCCCTTGGGGGAGGGCAGTCTATAGAGTGTGAGGAGGAAGGGAAAGAGTTTAAAAGGTCCAGACCCTGGTCACTTATGAAGTTAATCTTTCTTTCGAAAGGTGAGCAAAAGACATTCATTCTGGAAAAAGGGAGAGCCAACTTAGTATTGAAGGGTATGACCTGCTTTCTCTGAACAGCTGGAAATTTCACCTTCCAAATCTCTCTCACCCCTACGATGCTGAGTACAGACTTGATTTCTCCCTTTAACATCTCTCTGAAACTCTGAGCATTTTGCTATGAATGTCACGTTTCCAGGTTGAGAAGACAGAGTCATTCAGTGGAGTAAGATGTGCAGTGCAAACATTCTGGGAGATTCTTTGGACTAAATTTCTACTCTGAAAGTGCCTGTAATTGAGGTGGGTAGGGTTCAATGTCCCTAGAAGTTCCTTATGAAGTCTCTTTTTCTTATTAACCACTTGTTACCAGCAGCTTGTACAAAAAGCTGACTTCGGTGCTGTTAGGTTGATTCACCCCATTTGATCCAAAATAAGAGAAAGACTTTGTTATAATTATGTCATTTGGAGATATTTAAAGTGTAAATTCCAAGGTTACTGACACTTTCAGGCTTGAAGGAAATTAATTTTTAAAGACAATATAAAAGGGATCTTTAGGTCTCAAATCTTTATACTACAAAAATAGTAGTCTGTGTTTGGTATTTAACTGCATACTACATAGTTTTAGTATAATTTATAATAACTATGCTTGTGTTTATCATAGAACCATAGAATATCCTGAGTTGGAAGGGACCCAGAAGGATCATCAAGACCAACTCCTGGCTCCACAGAGGGCCAGCCAAGTCAGAGCATGGGACTGAGTGCATCGTCCAGATGCTTTTTCAACTTAGTCAAACTTGGTGCCGTGACCAATTCCCTGGTTTATTATTGAGAAATTCTGAACACAAATTTCAGAGAAGCCTAATTTTCAAAAATGTCCATGAATTTTCATTATTATCTGACCAGCTCCTCTAGGGACCATTTTCTCAGTGTTTTCTCCAGCCTGTAAGCTGTCTCACAACTCGGCTGAAAAGACGGTCCCCTCCAGCTCCTGCCTCTAAAGCAGCATTTGTTCTGCATCATACATAAACCTTTCTTTTCATATTTATTTTCTTCTTCTCATGTAATTTAAAATTCATTAATTTACTGTGAACACTGCAAAGGCAACATCACTGCAGTATTTTGTGATGCTGAGTCTGAACCCTCTGCCTTTCTGAATCTTCTGTTGATGTGACTACATGTATTATCAATAAAATCAGCTCCCAGTGTTTGGCCTGCTGCACTTTTTCTGAAAGACTATACATAAACAGATTACACTGATAGCATATTCCCATCAAGAGTTGTGAGTTACCACATAAACTTTGCCTTGGTAACAGGCTTTTGTCTGTCACTTCCTGTAAAACTTGGGTTAACCAGTGAATTTTCTGTAGAGCAATCGATGCTTCCTACCAAGAGTTTGGTGTTCAAATCCCACTGCTTTTTTTTTAGACAATATCAACAGCTCATTAAGTAACCCAATTTCAAATTCCTCCAAGATGGTAGTTTCCTGTGTGATTTCCCACAGGCTCTTTCCAGGCCAGCTTCCTTGTTTGCATCCTCGTTGAGCTCTTGTTGTCCTGAGGGTAATGCAATATATGGCTACATCAAAAGAGCAAACCAAGCAGTGCCAGGACTCAATCCCTGGCCCAGAGGACCAAAAGCCCAGACTGCCAAGGTCAATATTATTAAATTTGCAGATTCCAAATATGTAGCAGCTTTGAAAGTGCTGAGTGAGAGCTCTGCCCTGGAGCTGGTCTGACCAGTGTTGCTCAGTTGGAGCCAGAAGCTGTGAGGGAGGGACCATCTATCAGTTTTACAGGTAAGTCCCATGCCCAGATCTGTACCCTTTTCGGTTCATGAGCAGAAACATCGCCAGTAAAGCAAATGAATTTTAGCATGACTGTACAGAGATTTAGCATTCATGTCTTAACCAAACATACAGGATTAACTCATTTTAAAGATTCTTCAACCATTGTCTTGTCTATCCAGAGAAGGGTTGAAACAAGTTAACGACAGCAGTTTTCAACAGATTAAATAAATGTGCATAAGATGCATTTTCACAAGAGGCGGGGTGAATACAGGAACCAGGTATAAAATTCCTCTAATGCCTTTCCTTTCTGTGGGGATGCATACTTTTTTGTTTCCATTAATTATTTCCCCCATGAATTTTTAGTCTCTCCTACAAAAAAATTTCAATAGAAGTTAAATTAAAAAAGGATTTGAGGGAGAGCTATTAAGAATTGGAATTTTCACTGTCTCAGTGTAAGGATTTAGTTGTTTGCTTGGCTCTCTTCTCACTTTCATTGGTTATAGAAATTTTGAACGCCCACCCAGTAAGACATGATACATTATTAACAACCTGAGTATGGAAAACACTGTTCCGCTCAAATAATGCATGCCAGCCAGCTGTCCAAAAAGGAGCAAAACAGCCATTTTATCAGTTACTTACAAAGGGATTAGGAATTTGAGAGCAAGACTATGAATACAGGGTAAATAAGAAATAATCAAACCTAGACTCTCTTTCACTCTCTGCCTCACTTTGAGATTTCAGGCAAGTCCCTTAACCTCTCTACCCTTCAGTTTCTACAGCTGTAAGGTAGAAATAACACAGTATTTGTAAAATATGTGGAAATGCATGGGTAAAATGCATATTTGCACTATTACTGAATGAATGCAATGCCACTGGACCCTTGTGGTACTGCAACATTTACATTCATCCATGAACACTACAAATAAAATCGAAGTCCATAAGCTGGTTTGAACAAGAAAATGGAAACACCCCAGGAATGCGCATACAGTTGGTTTTCTTCCAACATATACAGTATGTTGATGTAAACTGATAAATTTTCAAACGCAGTCATTAGCTGTTCCAAAACTTCCTCCTTTCAGTGTCTTTCCCACCACATGCTCTTTACAGTAGGAGTGTGAAGTAGATAATATTTGCTATCAAAATCACCTGTAAATAAAGCATCCTGTCCTGTTAATACCTAGGACACCTAGCTTCCAGTACTCTGCAGCTTGCAGATTGAACACTAGGTATCAAGTTGGGCAGAAACAACTTTTACATGAAAATGGATTAAAATAATTCTCTATAAAAATAAAGACCTTTCTGAGAATTTATTTTTTTTTAAATAGAAATTAGATATTAAGACACCAACAGAAACTGGACAGTTTGGCACAGCTTGGATTTGTAGTTTTGGGAAAGGTGGCTCCAATCCCACCACTACACCCTACCCCCTTTTTTTATTTTTAAGTTTGAGAAGGAAATTGAACTTGCGCCACACATGTTCCTGATCGGCCCTTGGGCTACAAACCAGCTGATAATTTGAAGGCAGGTTAGTCATTGGTTCAAATAGAAATTTCAACCAGAATATAGTGGTTTTCTTGAACATGTCAGGCACTTGCAAATAAAAATAATTCTTAATTAATCAGTCCTTTCTGATCATAAAAGTCTGACTTTCCTTTGAAAGCCCCCTGACTGTCTCTAACGAATCAATATGGTTAATCCTTACAACATCAAAGGAGCAATGTACAACCAGGTGTTTTTGTGAACATTTTCGTATATAAACACTAATTAGGTCCCCCCTAAGTCTTCTTTTTTCCAGGCTGAACAGACCCAGCTCACTCAGCCTGTCCTCATACGGGAGATGTTCCAGGCCCTTAATCATCTTCGTAGCCCTTCTCTGGACTCTCTCCAGGAGGTCCCTATCTTTTTTATACCAGGGAGCCCAGAACTGGACACAGTACTCCAGGTGGGGCCTGACCAAGGCAGAGTAGAGGGGGAGGATCACCTCCTTAGACCTGCTGGACACACTCTTCCTGATGCATCGCAGGATCCTATTGGCTCTCTTAGCCACCAGTGCACACTGCTGGCTCATAGCCAACCTGTCATCCACCAGGACCCCCAGGAACTTCTCCACAGAGCTCTTCTCCAGCAGGTCATTCCCCAGCCTGTACTGATACAGACAGTTGTTCCTCCCCAGGTGCAAGACTTTACACTTGCTCTTGTTGAATTTCATTAGGTTTCTCCCTGCCCAGCTCTCCAGCCTGTTCAGGTCTTGCTGGATGGCAGCGCAGTGTTCCTGTGTGTCAGCCACTCCTCCCAGCTTTGTATCATCTGCGTACTTGCTGAGGGTGGATGCTATTCCCTCATCAAGGTCATCAATGAAGTTATTAAACAGGACTGGACCCAACACCAAGCCCTGGGGAACTCCGCTAGTCACAGGCCTCCATTCAGATTCTACTCCTCTCATCACGACCCTCTGAGCCCAGTCCGACAGCCAGTTCTCAACCCACCTCACTGTCCACTCATCTACCCCATGTTCTCTCAGCTTTTCTATCAGGATGTCGTGGGAGACAGTGTCAAAAGCCTTGCTAAAGTCAGGGCATTTGACATCCACTGCTCTCCCTCCATCCACCCAGCTGGTGATGAGATCATAGAAGGCTATCGGATTGGTCGAGCACGATGTCCCCTTGGTGAATCCATGCTGACTACTCCTCATGACCTTCTTCTCTTCCAGTTGTTTGGAGATGGCATCCAGAACAAGCTGTTCCATCACAAATGGAACTTATGCATTTACAAATATAATCTTGTCAATTTGATCTAATATCAAGCTTAGCACAGCTATAAAAGATCATTCAACATTCTTCTGCAAACCTGCATCACTACGTTATCTCCCAACAGCCATGTGTTCCTACTCTGTCTTATGAGGACCATAATCTTCAAAGTGAACCTCTTTAGTCCTGATGGTTACGTCATCACTAAATGTTGCAGCTTTTCTCTGCATAACATATTTAATGATGGAGAGGCAACCCTTCCACCCTAAAGCTCCTGCCAAAGTTCAAATATTGCAGACTTTTCCTATAGCTTTTATCCTAAGACTAGTTAGTAATCATTCTTAGTCATCATTTCTACTGATTCTCAAACCTCTCTGAATTACTTTCTCAGCTCTGCCATCTACTGTACTGTGGGACATCATGTGTTCACTCTCCCTCTGCAGGCCCTTCACAACTTCGTTCAATCCTCACTGTTACCTCATATTCAGTTTCAAGAAGTTAACTCCAATGACCCTATGGTTAGCTTCCACTTTTAAGCATACTTTTTCTCCTATTATGCCTTTCCCTCTCAGGAAGAATTTACTGAATCATCTGAGAAACTCCTTCATTATTCTCCTCCAGATTACTTTTAAAGTCATTCCTTTGATGTGTCACTAGGCTGTTGATGCACTAAAACCACAATCTATCATGCTGAATAACACTCAAGCATGGTGATTAATTTTAGCTTTACTCGGCATCCCTGGTATTCTGCAAAGATAACAAAGTGGCAAAGATAAGCTAGGCTTATGTTCACAATAAATAAATCAACAAATCCACACCCACCTTTGTATACTTTTGCATAACTCTATTGGCAGAACATACAGGAAGCTAGCAGGAGGCAGAAATAATCTTTTGCTTTCAATCACAAAATTGCATTCCGAGTTTGACAGAGGACTTTTGATAATTGCATGTGCATACATGGTTGTGTTCTTTTCCCAGCCTTGTAAAGCAACACCAGAAGTCGCCAGGCTATCGATGTTCAATTACTAGTATTCTCTGGGAGACTCACAGGATGAAAGTGGTGTCACAAATGGTTTAGCTCTCCTTCACACTGTGCATGTTTGTGCCATTAGAGATATGTCTTTGAGAAGAATGCATTAGAGCATGCAGAAAATCCTAAAACTGTCCAACAAAGGTGGGTTTATTTTCTGTGTGCTTCTTTTAGAGAAGGCCCCTGTAACAGTGGCAAAAAGAGGCAGTACGATTCAGCTCCAGCACATGGAAGTGACTAAATTGAGATGTCAATTTTGTAGTCCCTTCCTTTCCTGTGAACAGTATATAATCCTTATTGTTCTCTCCGAGTCTATATCAGAGCTAGCCTTCAGCAACAGAACAATGTAGTAAGAAAAATATAAAAGAACAACTACAAAAACTGTTTTCCATCCATCTGAAAGAATGTTGGCAGAAAAGTGGCATTGCTTCAGCAGACAGGGCCTCTGAGAAGGTTCGAGACAGCTGGTAAAACTGGTGGATAAGCACAGCCCAAATAAATAGAATAGTGGGTAATAAATTTCAAAATATCATTCAGACCATAGAGGAATCAACTGAAATTGGAGAATTTATTAAGATTAAACAATCTAACTGGGAGCTGAGTGGATCTCAGTGCTTAGCTTCTGCGTGAGAAGAACAAAAATGGTAAAATGTTCTGCCAGCTGTGTGGAAATAATGAGATGCCAAGACCAAGTTATTATAGACAAAAAAATGTTGGATTTTGATGATGCAACAAATTAAAAGGATTATTATAGCGCTATCTGACAAAGTTTACCAAGGTTTATAACTGTATACCATCTGTATGTTAGATTCACCGACACAATCTCTATAATTTTCTGTCAACATTCTCCAGAAATATAGGAAATTCTTTCCATAGTTATTCACATTAAGAAGACTAACAAATGAAAAAAATGGGAAAATAATATCTTTCCAAACAGCTAGTGAATCATCTGATGGTGACAACACAAAACTAAAAAAAAACCAAAAACCCCAAAACCACAAAAAAACCCGCAAAAAAAAACATGCCATAAAAACTACACCACACCCAAAAGTTAAAACCATCTTGCAGAAATTTACTTAGGAAAAAGCCAGGAAAATACTTTGAAAGAACATAAAAGTAGCAAACTTTTGCATTAGGAAATACAAGGACAAATTCCTTCCAAACAATATTAATCCTGAAATCTCTCTTAAAATCTTCACTATTTCATTTTGGGAAATTCTCATGGTTTAACCCCATCCACGCAGCCATTTGCTCACTTTTCCCCGGTGGGATGAGGGAGAGAATCAGAAGGGTAAAAGTGAGAATACTTGTCGGTTGGGTTGAGATGTAGACAGCTTAATAGGTAAAGCAAAAACCACACACACAAGCCAAGCAAAACCAGGAATTCAGGAACTGTTCCCCATCAGCAGGCAGAATGTCCTCCCTTACTTCTTCATCCAGTTTTATATGCTGTGACATCATATGGTGTGGGATGTCCCTTTGGTCAGTTGGGGTCAGCTGCCCTGTCTGTGTCCCTTCCCAACTTTCTATTCACCCCCAGCCTCCTCATTGGTGGGGTGGGGTGAGCAGCAGCAAAGGCCTTGGCTCCGTGTCAGCACTGCTCAGCAGTGACTAAAACATCCCTGTGCTGTCAAGACTGTTTTTAGCATAATTCCAAAACATAGCGCCACAGTAGCTACTATGAAGATAATTAACTCTATCCCAGCCAAAACCAGTGCAGAAATCTATATGGTTTAGCTTTTTCAAGCTACCGCAGCATTCATCAAACCAGTTAAACCTCACTCTAATCACAGACAATGCAAATACTTAACTGACATCAAAATAGTAATAATCTTCTTGAACTCGAAAGGCCAAGGACAGTTGTTGTGGGATATCCACAATACATACCTCTGAGTAGGAAGAAAACGAGGCAATTTAAATAAATGAGAAGCCAAGGAGAAGTGGAATGTCACCATAGCAGAGATTCCTTTACGTTCTCCTAAAGTTTCATAACACAGCTCTAGCTTGTGTAATGGTAGCACGTACCTGCACTTGCTCAAAACATCATCGCCTCATATAAAGTCCACAAATCCATTACAATAGGTACTTGTGCTTGTTTGCAGCTGCAGGGCAAAAATCACATTTGCCCGTCACAGGTAGCAACAAAATGAACACCCTGGGCAATTCTCCAGCTAAAACA
Source organism: Zapornia atra (assembly GCA_013400835.1). Classification (NCBI taxonomy): domain Eukaryota; kingdom Metazoa; phylum Chordata; class Aves; order Gruiformes; family Rallidae; genus Zapornia; species Zapornia atra. Next base: position 34,193 of record VZTU01033847.1, read on the forward strand.
AATCTCCATAGCCAGAATAATTCAGTTTTGCTTTCTTACTCTATAGGTAGCATTAAAATATTCCTCAAGGAGAGGAAAGAAAAGGGATGGAATATTCAAAAAGGAAGCATGAAAAGGAGGAACATGCAAAATCTCAAGCTGCAACAAATATTTGGATGTCAACTAGTTTTTCTTTTCTGATAGTGTGATGAGCTTTGCTGCAATCCACAAGCAATTAAGGTGAAGTTACCCAGACACATGCCTCTGGGCAACACAGCAGGATTATCCTTTAAATATGGACATCTAAAATGAAGTCTGCTACATTTCTTCCCTTGAGGTCTCTTACTAAAAGCTAGTGACTTGTAATGGCAGATGAGTTACACTGTGTTCCAATTTTCAGGTACAGGCTCTTAACATTCCAGTCCAAGAAGCAAGGAAGATACAGATTCTGATAATTAGCAGGTAAAGACAAGTCCTTATACTTTCAGCTATCTCAAGTATCATGTTACTTTCATTTGACTTCAGACCTTTTTGATGCTGATCTTCCATGTTGCTTACCAACAAGTGTTCGACATTACTCAGCAAGCTGCACTCCATGCCTGTGAATAAAAGACTTCTATTTAGTCATTCATTCTGGTGATATAACTTTTAAAAATTAATCAAACTAGACTCTGGGATATATTCACACACATTCTACAGTGGCTAGTGCTTCCCCTTATCCCAAAGGAGTTTAAACTAAGTTCTTCCTTTAGTTAAATGGCCCCTCTTCAAGGGGAAAAAAAAAAAAATCCTCCTCTTTCTTTACAGAACAGTGTCTAAATGTCCCAGATTCTATAAGATGATTCAAGGAGCTACGTTATGTCTCTGCCTTGTGAACCTTTCCCTCTGCAAGAAAAGATCTGAGACAAGCAAGGAGCTGGCCACAATGTCCTCTGTATTGTGTGTATAAAATGGCAAGATGCATCCTCTTTTAAATCCTCTCAATATGTCCCAGTAAATGGATGTACATGACCTTCTAAGCTGTATCCATTCAGCAATTAGATTAGACTTGTCTCCAAAGAAGATGCTTGTACAAAAAATGGATCAGCTTCATTTGGACTTGACTCTAACAGGGGCATTTGGGAGTGGGAAATACCATGTATGCATTCTATCCATGCAAAGGATCAAGATCTGGAGTGCGAAATTGGAAACAAGATGGTAAAAGATAAGAACTAGTTCAGTGAAGTTCTTGGGTTAAATTTGACGAAAGCAGTTCCTCCTTAGCTAGCCAGGTAACTCCCCTTGAAGCAATCTAAGATGTCTCTCCACCACCTGGTCACATTCTGTCTTTCAAGTGCTACTACACATAGCTGAACCTAATTCATATCCCAAAAAAGTGCATATTCAAGATTTTCTCTTTAAAGATTTGAAGCTTTGCTTGCATGACTGTCTGCTTTTCCTATCTAAACTTCCAGAGGAAAAAACCAAGACTACAGCTCCTTGAGCCTATGGACCCTGAAATAACTTTCCATCTAGACTTGCAGGGGACAGCATCACCTTTTGCCTGATCATAGTTCATTGGGCTGCCAATTTCTCAGGTTTTTCCCTATTCGGACTATGAAGTAAGTTGAGTAGATGGCTGGCTAACCAGACAAGTAATATTCCTTATAATAAAACTCCTTCTATGGAACAGGAAAAAATTACATAAAAGGTATAGACTGTCTGTTATTATATTCCATTGGCTTCTTGAGACCAAACACAATACACCAATAATATGGATTCTACACTTAACAAGGATGTATAAGACAGTGGTGTACAATCCACCCTCAAAAGTGGTGTCAGCATTGTCAGAATTCATCAGCTCAACTTAGCAGGCTGGAAATCTTGTGATGGAAATCAGAGGACTTTTCTGAGATCTCCAGTGCCCTCCATTCTCACCAGCTGCAGGAGTAGAAAGCTGGGAGGCAGTCCATCTCTGCAGTTAAGAGAGCTATTGGTTCCAGCCAGAGGCACTTAAGCACAAGTGCCAGGCTTAACATTCTTGCAACTATGGCTACTTCTGTAGGTACAGAAAATAAACTGTTGCCTGTTCAGCTCTGCCTGCTTGCATGTCTGTCTGAGGCTGCTTCAGGCTCTGTCCTCAAGATTTTATTTATATATTGCAAAGTAGAAGCACTTCACTTTTCTCTTTTGGACATGACCCCATTTCTAGTTGTTCCTCTTCTGTCAGGCTGTGAAGCCCATGCCCTATAACACTGGAAAGGGTCAGGCTGATAATCCCACTTAGCCTCGCACAACTTCATGTGGGGTCACGACTCCTCTGTTGAAACTGCTGACAATCAGTAATTAAGGCTTATGGTCACTCATTGATCAGTGACAGCAGAGTGATCATTTAGGGTGGTACACTGCATCTGCATGTTGAAAATACAATGTACAGGGTGTGGGGGAGGAAAAAAGCATCCAGGTAAAGATGACTGCATAATGGGATGACCTAGGTTTGTACGTTCACTTCTGACACTTCTGAATTTTTCAGTCATTAGATTTCAACCTTAATTCTTTCTTTTTTTTTTTTTTTTTATTGTGGTTTCTTGTGGGAGAAATAATAGCAGAAAAACAACTCCTAGGAAATATCAAAATTGAGAGATTACAATTACAGTCTACACGCATTGCAGGACTGCAGATTCCAAAAGGATATGCCTTGATAAGAAATTTCACAAAACACGTATATTCCTTCAATGTGATTCTGTGCAGCTCTCCCTGTAGGAGATGGTATCAATCTTGCAGATTAACTGCTACTCATTCAGCTACATCCTCAAAGGGATTGCAGGTCTCTTCATAAATGATTCAGGCAGCAGCAGTACACAAACTTAACTCCTTGATGAGGAAGGAGCAGCTACCTGACTGTTTGGTTTAGATGAAGGCATCTTACTCCCTGTTACTCAGTAGTGCTTGAGCCTACCAGACAGGGGCTAGGAGATAGGTCTCCCAAGTGAATGCTGTAGCTCACCTCCTCACTTTGATCCCTTCAGCAGGCTGAGAACCACCAAGCTTTGAGGAGAAAGGACTGACCTCAGCACAAAACACCAGAAGTCACTGATAAAAGCAAAGAAAAATGCATGTTTGTGTGTCAGTCTGGACGGTGTTTGCCCATCTACCTTTAAAATGTGAGACTAAAGTGACTGCAAAGTGAGACTGTTTATATCCCCTTAGGTGTCAAATCCAGATTGCACACCTGAGAAAGAGAAACGGAGACATGCTGCATAGGAGAGCAAAAAGGGAACACAGAAGTGACAAGGAAAAGAGCACAGGGAAGACTGAGATGGCATGGGACCATAACCCAAGAGGGGTAAGGATGACTTGCTGCTGGGTTCTGAAAGCAAACAGAATGATCTGCTGACAGCAAAAAGAAAGCTTAAGATTTACACCAGAACTAGGAAAAGGTAGTGACTATGGGCTTCATTGTAAGAATTGACAAGTCTGTCACTCGAACTGTTGCAGCCAAAGAAGATGCATGATATCTGCCATGAGCAAAAGGTATGAGATATGTGCCTGAGGCAAGGACGAATACTGATAGGAAGTGGGGGTGAGGAAAGCACAGAAAAACTCATCTAGTTGCCCTTCACATTGAAACAAATGATCCTGCCCAATTCCTGTTGCAGCCAAACTCAGAATATCTCTGCCCATTAGAAACGAGGCTCAAATCAAGATGATCTGTATGATAACTATCTCTGTCCCTAATGAGGAGAGGGCATAGGACTGACAAGAAAGTGAGGATTAACAGATGAATTAATGGGATATCTTATTTGTATCTAAGGAAGATTTCAGATGTGTAATCCTTGGGAGTAATTAAGAGGAAACAGCACAGGGATTTCCTCATAAACCACAAGACCTGGCTAAATTACATGCCAGGGTCTAGTTTCATGTGATTTAAAGTAAATAAACTTGGGAGAACTTTTAAGAGAGCTCTGAAATTCATGCCATCTGTCAACACATAAGAAGAGGAAAGTGTAACAGATATGGAAACGCTATGGATTAATTAATGCCTGGGAGCAGAAGGGAAAAAACAAGACAAAAGAAAAATACACACACTGAAGAAAGCGGTTGAGTCAGCAAGGCAAAGTAGTTAATATGATATAATCAGAAAAAGAAGATATAAAGTCAAGAGATACACAATTGCCTCAAGCCTACACATCAAATCAAATGGAGGCACTAGAATTTTATAATGGACATGCAAGCAAATAACATAAAGCTCACAAAACCACAAGTATTAGTCAAAATTAAATTTACTATATTAAAGTATTTCTGGTACCCCAGAAACATGGAAGTAACATCAAATATGGACACAGATCATGCAAATAGGTCACAGTAAGTAGAGGAGACACAGGAAGAGTTGATCAGGATAAAAAATAATCCATGAGTCAAAGAGGGGAAAACAATTAAAACTTAACTGCATAATTAGTCAATCAGGTAAAGGCTCTGACTGAAATACAGATCCAGCCTTTTCTATAAAATGTAAAGGAAAGCATATTTAAAAAAAAAAAGCCTCTCATCTGTTAGAGGAAAGTTTCAGATGTGAAAGGGCATTTTCTTCTACAGTGAGAATATGGTTTAGTATTATCAGAGTGGGTCAAGTAGAAGTTTACCTGGCAGAAGCAATAGTGGTTTGATGGCCCTGGGAGTTTGAACAGACATGCGAAACTGCTAGGAGTAGTCCAACAGAATTACTTCATAGTCCATATGGGTAACACAGGGAAAAGCAGGCAGAGATGTGCTGGGGGCAGAATGCAAAACACCAGAAAAGAAACGGAAGTCTAGGACCCCCCCGATAACTAGGACCAATGGCAAGACTGTTATCACACATGGGACCAGAGGTACAACAGCTACATATGGAAACCATGTAAAGATGCTTTAGGACCTGAGGAAACATCTGCAATTACAGATTTCCATGAGGACAGGGCTTTAACTAAACTTCAATGTGAAAGATGAAGAGCACTTTTCAACCAGGGAATCACGGAAGAGCAAATAGTTTGTGGTGTTGCATCTTCTCAGATGGAGCTCTATATCCTTAAAAAAAAAAAGCAAAAGAAAAAATTAGGAAAACTGGAATAGGAAATGTTAGTAAATAGATCATACAAAAAAAGCTACAATGAACTTACACAAATAAGTAAGAAACAAGATAGCAGAGCCAGAGCACCTAGCTTTAAATAAGGATACAGTAGTCACACTGGAAGCAGGAAAAAAAAACAGTGGAACACTATTCCATTGGGATATGAAGCATGTGGAAAACTGCTGGATTTTTAAATGTAACTAATCATTATAAAACCTTAATATGAAGTTCAGGCTAATGGAAGATCTATACCTACAATATGGTAGAATCCCTACAGACTGATTCTAGAGTAGTTGGAGTTCAGTAACGAGGCTATGCTGACTGGCCTGTCATGGTAGCAATAGTGACCAACATACTGAAAGAGAGCTGTGAGGCTGTGAAGGCAGGAGACACAGTAATAAAAGGTATCTATCCAGACTTTCTAAAGTAATTGTTAGCGCAAAAGTCATGTTAAGGTTGATGATATACTGTACTTCTATATATTTTTAATGTTTAATGGTACAGACACTTAAGGAACCGCCAACAAAAAGAGTACTGTTCAGTTATTTGACCAGCACACAAAGAAAGTGTAAAACGCAGTAGAACCCTTCTGACCTTCCCAAGACCTGTGCCAGTGTCCAGGTTGAAAGAGAAAAGACAAAGCCATGTTGTGTTTAACTTGAGATTGCTTACCTGACAGACTGGTGCAAGTTTTCCTGTGCACAAGCCTGGTTTAGCTCACAAGTCATTCTGGCTTTAAAAAGTTTATTTGTATTATTCCTAAAATTATGAGCTGAAGCATTTTATGAAGCAAATATATCACTATTAGCTAGCAGCATACAGGGAAAAACACTCCTACAAGTTCCTAGTTGTATCTTCTGTAGGAATAAAAAGAAAGAGCATGAGCACTAATGAAATCCTGCATCAGAGGTTGTTTGAATGGCTAAACAAAGAATAAATCATGCTAGCCAAAGAACAACACAGTAAAGGCTTCTGCTACGTGTTTTGTCAAGCAGAAATGTGACACAGAAGGAGGTGCAATTAGTCAAATTGAAAGTTTGTAAGGCCTGATCTGACCTGCTGATATCATAAGCCAGATATCTTACATCTTGCAGTTTGTACTCCAAGTAAAATGTCAGTTATGTTTTAAACATTTTAGTGCCCAATCTTGATTTTAAGCCTGCGGAGCAGACAATCCAACACTTCCCAACATCATATTTCACAGTTTAATCATCCTTACTCCTAATGATTCACACTTTATTTTCAGCTGGAATGTGTCTAGTTTTGGCTTCCAGCTGTTGGTTCTTATTATGCAGCTTCCTGCTAGATTAAGGACCTGTGCGGTGCCCAGTAACTTCTTCCTGTGAAAACACTTACCCATACTGATCACACTACTTGTAAATCATCTTTTGGATAAAACAAACCATATTACACTCTCCCTGCCTTTCATTCTGAACTATCCTCAGCACTTATACAGTGGCTGCGGATTTCTTCTGTGTTCCTGATCTTCCAGCATGCTTCTTTAAATATTAAACTCATCTCATTTTAGCTGACTATAAGCTGGGCATCTACCCTAGGCAAGTCTGTGAGGTCCCTCTATAGTTCACAGAGGACAGAAGGCAACTCCAGAGAGGGATTCAACCTCTTCTTAGATACCTCTCTCAGGATCAGAAAAAGATGGTTTGGGTGTAACTCTTTCCACAGACTACAGCAGGAATGTAAACCACCTGGCTGGACTGCACACCCAGCTTTCCGAAGGCTGAATTTCAGTTAAATCAATTCAAGCTGATATTCAAACTCTCTGGTATCAGTCATTTTAAGCATTTTAGCATTCACCTCACCAGGACTGCATATGTCTAGTCCCCTCACTGCTCTTCCCTCTACACATTTGCACAAGTGTCCCTCTCTGCTCCATTGTAACAGGTCATTTTGGTTTCACTTCATAGCCTATGACCTCTACGTCCTTTTTTAGGAACCCTCTTCCAAATTTCTCCTTTTGCAATATATAGGCCTAACGTGTCCTGGAAAATTAAAGATCACTCTGCACACTATTATCATAATTCCTGTGATAATTTGTCATGATACAAACGCTCTCACATCTCAGCTGCTCCTATTTAAACTTCCCGGTTTGGAGCTTGAATGAAACAATATTCAGCTTTCCAGGTAAACGGCATCTTTGATGCAAAGAGGAAAATGGCTTTTAAAGATGTGATAAACAGCAGATTCCTTCAAACCAAAACAAAAAAAACTCAGCTACTTGTATTGATTTCATTTTTCAAAACAACCATGGATTTTGGAAGCCCTAGCTTTGTTTTGCAAATAAACACCTTTTTTGTGACAAAAGATCAGCTTGTCTCAGAAGGGAATTAATGAAAATGTCTCAATTCTGAAGTGTATGAGATTACGGAGAGAGAAACAACAGTTATTGTAGATGCATGGATCCCTAAATCTTTGAATTTTCAAGATCCCAGGATATTTATGCATGAAGGTGATATGAAAAATTGACTGTTGTGGTATGAATTGAGGAAAACATAACAGTTTAGAGATGTTCCAAAAGCATCATCAAATATAACAGAAGTAGATTTTTGAATTAGTGACCTTACAAACAGTCCACCATGAGCCACCTTCAGTACATTGCAATCATTCTAAAACTGAAAACCTTTGCTTCAATTGCTTTTATTTATTACATTGGAAAGCAGAAAGAATTGCTCTGCAATCAGAAAAAAATATCCAAACACAAAGGGCCTTTATGTGTTGTTATTGTTATGTGAAAATAAATCTGTATGTTTACTATGTTCTATATAAAAAACTGGACGACAAAAATGAGCAAGTTAAGAAAGAGAAATACAAGCTATAAGAAGTGAAATAACAATATCTGCTAAAACTCGCAAGACAGGAGACAAGGTAACAAAGCTACAACCTGCATTATCAGTCAGCAACCATTATCATGTCTGCACCCAGGAGCACATCTCTTTGTACACGCAGCAGACAGTATCAGCGCTGCATGGGCTGAGTTTTTATAGTCCTCAGTTATACAGGGTACTTCTCTGAGAAATACCTTCCTCCCATTAAAAGGAAGGGGCTCATGTTCCTCCCCTGGCACAGCTACAAAGCACAGACAGCAAGACAGGTTCCAGAGGCACAGGAGATGGCACAAGGCAAACCCCACGCTTATGCAAAACTGCAAAAATTATGCAAGGAGAAGCTGGGAGCAGCCAGGCAAGCTGGGAGGGACATGCAGGACCTGAGAAGTGGTGCTGCAATGCAAAGGTGCTGAGGTAGTTGAAACCAAGAAAAGAAGCAGAGACACCTTCAAAAAGAAAGTAGACAAGGGGAGAGCTCTATGCAAGTCCTGTTTCCTCCTGCTTCTTTCTCTAAAAAATTTGCATTTTATATATTTTAAAATAGTTATGGTTTTATCTTTTTGATCAGGTAATATGGGAACTGGGGAACCTGAGCTTCAGATCTGGTGGTCTGTGGTGAGATGTTCGCTCTAGTAGATGATACAAAGATCTGCACTTCAATGTCTTGGGCACTTCATGGCCTAGCCACACTACAGAAGCATTAGTGTCAGCCCTAACCCATCCTTACCTCTGAAACTAGCTCTAGGAATCAGTCCAAGACTTTCATCTAACTGCCCTGAGCATGAGGAGAGAGGAGAGCTGGCCCATCTTCCTACTTTCGCCTTGCATCATATACCACTCCAAATAACTCTTGACTTTGGTGAAAGGAGGCATCTCTGGACAGTGATGGCCCTTAAAAAGGCAGCACTAACACAACACAGGAAGGAATGAGAAGCAAGAGGCAGCAGGAGCTCCAGTAACAATCCTTACTGGCAAAGAAAAAGAATGAAAACCATGCCACAGAGTAGAACAGCCTATAGTATTTTGACAACCCTGGGCTGAATCTAAGGATTTAGAAGAAGCCCTTTCTTCCCAAACTTTTGGTCACAGGCAATCACACCACAAGGATATCTAAGCAAGACCACTGATGTTCATGTAGCAAAATGCAAATATGGAAGAGGTGAGACGTCCAGATAATGTGTTCTTCCCTGTAAGAGGAAAAAAACCTAAAAAAGCCCCAAAAACCAGAACACCAAAAAAAATCCAAAACTGAGAGAGAACAGTGAGTTTTAAAAGTTACATTATTTAGTATGAAACTATAAATGGAAATGTTTTCATTCTAAGTGGGTTGTCAAGTTCTGTAACAACTCAGTTACACTACTATAGTGTGAATACTCATGGTATTTTAGATAAATCAACATCCCATTAGCCTCTCATGGTCACCTTGTCACCAGCATTAGAAGGAAGACATTTATTTCCATATCCTTTTCCAGAAAAACAACAATCTAAAAGTATTCCTCAACATCCATTTTGCAAGGTATTCAAATCCAGGGAGGAACTTAAAATACTGTTTTTTGGTTTGTTTTTTTTTAATGACTGGTTTGAATGGAATCAGCTGATTTGAAATTCATTCAACTGATTTGAATCAATCTATTGCTTGCAAGATAGAAAAGCAATGGCTTTGCAGTGCAAATTAATTGTTATAACTAATTTTTGCTTTTTTTTTTTAAGGGAAAATAGCCATTTTGAGCTAAAGAATAAATTTATCTATATTCTAATTTTTTTTTTAAAAAAAGGATGGAAAATTAGGTAGCTATTTCTGTCTCCCTGAACCAACAGTCATGGGAATGATAGTCTTCTTAGGGGAAGAAGCATAGCACTGAAGTAACTCTGAGTGATCCAAGATATGTATTAATGATCTTCCAAAGAAATTCAGCTCAATCTCTACACTGGATATCGCTGCAGTGCAGGTTGGGGAATGAGAAGAGAACATGGGCTCTCACTCGGGAGCTCTAAGGTGGATGTGACGAATTCTCCAAAGAGAGAGAGACAGAGATTACAAGTTTACTGTTTTAACTTTAAAACAAAGCAAGCTGAAATGTGTTTATTATGCTGCAGTAGTGCAGCACCTGCCAAGGTGTCGTTCTGGGACAGAGGACCTAGAGTCACCTGGTTCAGTAAAATGAGAACAAGTTAAGTCTTGTATTTAGCAAAAAGGATGGTAATTCCCTTCAGAAAACAGTTTGTTTCCTCTCTCATTCACAAAGCCTTACAAGAAAGTGAACAGAGAACGGCAGATTTAAAACTGTCTAAAGTCTATTATCCACTACATTAACTTTTATCAAGTTATTAAAACAAACTCTTCATAAAGGTGTTGTATTTCCACTATGGTTGTAAAGAAAGATAAAGTGAAATCTTTCAACCCCCTTGCAGTACAAAGGTATTCATCAAATGAGGCATCAACAAAGCTGTGCTTTGTAGGTATGCCTGTGCTTATGTTAGCAGCATCTCCCTCTTGCCCATAATCATCTTCCTTAAGCTAAAATAATGATGTTCCAGCAGCACAAAGTAAAGATTGGCTACCGTTTCTTTTGTCTTTCTTTTTTTTTTTCCAAGTTGCAATCTTTGCTGTCTGCTTTGCATTTCATTGTAGGTTATTATGGCATGGGAGTGAAACTTGTCAGTTGTCAACTTCACAGTGTCAGCAGCCTGGAAATGCTCATGCTGCTAACTAGCAATTACTCACACGTCAGTGTTAGATCTGAGCAAGCACAGCCGCCTTTGCAGAGCCTTCAGAACTTCAGCTCCCGGTACACGCTATTAATGACAAACTACAAATCAGGGGAAGAAATGCTTTTTCAGATGCAGGCATTCAGCCTGGGAGATTACCATTCACTTTACTATAGCTCCAATCAAGGAGCTTGGGAATGCGCTGATTTACATGGGACCCTACTGGCATTGCTGAGGTGCCAGATGGTCCTTGGCCAATCAGAAAATCAAAATGTGATTTTTTTCAAAGAAATGTCGTGCGCTGTACCGGTGCTCATACATGATGCTTGTATGCAAATGTAACAGAGATTTCTGCTACTAATGATTAATTGCAAAGTCACTCAACTGTAACTGAAATTGTCACTTTTTTTCTCCGGAGGTGAAGGTTTTATTCCTCACAAGGGAGGTAAGGGTTTTTCCAAATGCATTGACAAAAAGACTTACTAACCTATCTTCTGCTGACAGGAAACCTGCAGGAAATTTGTTGTCATGCACAATATTTTTACATTTTGCTCACAGACTAGTTCTACGTTCTGTAACAAATCTTGTTATATTGGTCTCATTTTACATCTTTTTCTCTTTTTGCATTTGAGCAAAAGAAATGCTGAATTATAAGAGAACCACCACTGTTAATTTGACTGAAAATACTGAAGTTATCGAAATAGAAATATACTTTCATGGAGTCATAGCTTATTGTCATGTTACTATGGCAGCAAGCAAAGTTATGTGCAGTTAAACAAACATTCTTTTTTGATGATCATAAATTATTTCAATTCATACAATTTTAAATTAAGAATAATATCTGCAATTAAGATAAACTGTATTATTTCTCCTAAAACTTCATAATTTTTTCCTCAAAAACTTTACTCCTTGTTACTCTTTTGTTATCTTCTCAATAATGTTTTACAGATCATAGTTACCTTTCTCCCAGTGGAACTATTTAAAAAATTAGTAAATTTTTTTCTACAACTTGTTCCTTTGATTACTGATTATACAGTCAAGCATGGTAAAATTTGTCATCCATAATCAGATTACAGTTATTATGAATATTAACAGTCTCCAAGTACTTGAACATCTACACTGAGTTAATGAATTATACCAGACACTTAGACTGGTTATTTTAATTTGTGTTTTGTCATGAACACTTGAGCAAACCTAGAGATATTTCTCAGCCTAACTTCGTATCTTAACAGCCATATCCTCTCTCCTCCTGAGAAAAAAAATGATGGGTGGAGAACAGATGTTTGCTCTTTTCTGATTTTACACAAGCAGCAGTTAGGTTTTAAAGTGTTGTGGAAAATCCACAATGGTCTCTAAGTAAGATTCAAGCCTGAGGACACATGATTTTCACCTGGGATAACAGGCTTCCCAGAAGCTTGCTGCAGAATGCTGTTGCAAAAGTCAACTTCAAGGAGTAAGGTCCAGTTGGCAGTGCCAGCTCTTCTTAATGACAATCACGTAAGACTTGGACAGTCATCTGCACATTCTTGGCTAAGAATCCCCTCCTCAACATTCACAATTTAGGAACATATGGGCTCCTTTGTCAGCTTACACTCATGCCCATCTGTTCAGATGGCATGGATTCTGCCCACAAGTCAGTCAGATGGTAGCTCTAGGGTACACGTGGCATGCAATAATGGGGTTTAGATGAGCAGCCTGCAAAATACTGAAAATGCCTTTTTTGCTGCAGGATGCCTCTCATCTGTACTAGCAGTCAAGCATTGGCACCACATGCCTCCTTACACTTGATCAAAGCTGTTTCAATGTATTTACCAGAAAAGAAAAGGAAGCTATCAGCTGACCAGTCTCATTGATTGCAGGAAACAGTTGTCTGAGAAACACTTACTCAAGAAGCACAGTCTTGGCTCATCATACAGACTTAATGTACAAAGTAGCCCAGAGGAATATACAGAATATACAGAAACACAATTGAGTAATTCAGTGAAGATTAAGGCATAGAATTTAATACCTAAAAATACCTAGAAATCGTCTTGCATTTCCTTTCATTTTTTACCATTGCTGGGAAAACATGGTGAACAGGTGTAAATGACAGCAAAGAAAAGAGGGTCCAACAGGCACAGTCAGCTCCTATACAATGGTATGTCAACCTCACAGCACAATAGCATTCAGAATGTAGAAGCTTATATTTCATATAACAGCTTTGGACTTGCTTTTAGATTTTGCTGCAGTTGCTTCCTAAAAATACACCTCAGGCACATTAGTAATTGACACGGTCACATGCTGAGTTTAACTTGGGTGGCCCAGGGCATGTAGGAAGAAGTTTCATATCTTCCAGGATATTGAACACAAAAGTTAATTATCAACATCTGTGTGGTAGCATGCCATTGAAGAAAAGCCTTGCTGTCTCCAGTGAGAAGATTTGGCAAGCAGGTAGGCAAAACATGTGAAGACACAATCTGTTTTCCTATACATATGTAGCATCCCAGCAGAGAGTAACAGAAAAGATATACAGAACAGACTACCATATACATATATCAGGACTACGTGTCTGGGGCAGAAACTATATGTTTGTATCTGAACAGAGATTGTTCCTAGCAGAAGTAGGAGAATTTGTCAGTCTTTACTGTAGTTGTTGCTTTTTTGTTTTTTCTCAAATACAACAGTGGACAAGGTATACTTTTCTAGAAGGTAAAAAAAAATTCCATGACTATTATTTTCCAATAGTTTTTTCATAAGTTAAAAAAGCTCTTTCAGATGGTACTTTTCTGACTCATATTAAAAATTTTCAACAACTACACACCAATTCATAACAATTGTTAATCCCACAGGCTAGCATGTTCTAGCAAGGGTAGGTATGTAGGAGGAAGTCTGAGCTGCAGATGAAAAACTCTTCTCAAATTATTCCCATTCTGAAGACGGTTTATCCAAACTACTTTAGGGAATGCCTTCTAGTAATTAATATACTCACAAAAACTACAATAAGTTTGCACCACTCATTTCCCAGAAATTGATTAAACTGCTAGTTAATATTGTTTGAAATGTCTAATCAGAAATCCTCTAAAACACTGCCTTACAGTTCTATTTCAGTAGAGATTAAATTAGGAGACAGCTGAACCACTTAATGAAAGTAAAGTCACAAAAAAGAACAAATCCAAAGAAAATAATACTTCGGTAAGCAGTAGTGATTTATTCAAGTTTAATACAATTAAGACTACTCAAATAACATAAAGCATTTCACTCAAATATTAGTTTAAATTCTTTAGGTAATTCACACTACCACCTGTATTTCGTTTCTATAAACTTCTGAGTAGCAAAGCTTTACCTACAAGTTCAGTGGCAAGTGAATTATAGTCTGTTCTACAATCACAAATGAAAACCAGTTTTTAAATTTGCTCATAAAGTAGTGCAAATAAAGAATAAATTGCAAGATTTCTTTTTTTTTTTTTTATATTGCAGGAAAAAAGTAATTGTGCATGACATGGTATTAGCTTCTCCATCTCTGTTTTTCTGGGATAATTTTCCTCTGTGTTCACTGTTTTTCTTTGCAATAAGGGACCAAGAGACCATGCCACAGTACTTGTAATCAGAATTAGCGGTCAACGTGACCTTTTCTTGACCTAATCCTACAGACTTGTCTTGGTCTTCTTCTCAGGTTGAGAAAGTCACATGAACTTAAAGTGTAAGGAGAATGCTTCAGTGAAAAAGTGTTCAGTTTACCATGCTCCTCTTTTCTAGCTCTTTAAAGTATTCTTCAAGAGCAGAATAAATAAAACCACTATAAAATTCATGAAAGACACAGTTCACTAAATTTGGCCTTGGATTCTAGACATCTGTAGAACAATGACAAATTAATTTACTTATATCATTTATATGCTGGAAAAAGAAGGAGGAGAAAAAGAAAACACCAAAGAAAGCTTTACTTTTCATGCATAGACCCAACATCAAATTTAGTGATTCTCATGCCACTAGGTGTTACTTTCTAGAGTCCATCATTACTGAGTAGGAGGCATAAAGACACCAAACCTGAGTGGGGGGCCATACAATTGACTGTGATTCACACACTCCACAACAAAAGACATGATTTTAAACAAGAGTACTGAACCACACATAAGTAAAACTGACCTCAACAAAGCCAAACTTCACCACACATCACCAAACAAAATTATGACAGATTATCTACTGAAAGCCTGACATTTATAAACTCTTAATACACTTTTCTGCATTACTATGCTATGAAAAAAAGACAGGAGAAGGTACTGTCACACAGTAAAGATATTTCATTAGGAGAATGATTCTTTTGGATGTTCAAGAATGAATATCACAGATCTGATTGGGACAGATTCTGGAATAGGGTTTTTCCCTCCTGCTTGCTTACAGTAATTATTGTATGCAAATCTTAGACTTTCCTCTTGCAAGCAAGCAAATCCAGTAACAAAGAGAATTTCCTAGAATTTGTCCTACCATTGAAAACCGAATTTTTGAACTAAATTCTAAAAAAAATTCTGGACCAGTAAGTTCAACTTTCCTTCACTTGACCCTTGATAGAGTAGAAATAAAAGTGATATATTTAAATGTTTATTTACCTTTCAATGTTGCAGTTAGCCTGTACATTTTGGCAAACACAACATCCGGTCCTATTTAGGTCTTTGTTCTGTGCCCTTCGTTGTAATGCCTGAGCATGTCTGCCCAGGTACTGATTTTTAGAACAGCTGAACGTTATATTGAAGAAAAAATTTGAAAAAATGGGAGAAGAAGATGGCTGCAGTATTCCAGTGACAAGTTCTACCAGATCAACTAGCCTGATGTCAAGGAAGAAATATCTGTTTATGAGTGCTTTAAATGAAACAAAGAGTTTCAGTTACTGTTCAAGATCAGGAAAATGGCCCGTCTGTTTGATCAAAGGGCAGTGTGACAGAAAGCATGAAGACAGGAACAGAAAGAAGCTACTCATAAAGAAACAATGTCTAAAGGGGAAAAAATATTCAGAAAGGTGTATATTTACTATTTAATTTCTGGGATCAAGGTTTGTCAAATCCAGCCCTAATGTGCAATCCTACCTCAGCATACCCCAAACCTCTGCAATTTCCAAAAATAGTCTCTTTTGTTTGTATTTCTTTCATGAGCCTAAGTTTCTCTTCCAATGCAAAAGGCTTTCTAAGTAAAGAACTTCACGTGATGCAAAACAGGAGCAAAGGAAATTCAAATCAAAGTACTCAGAACATTATGCTCATTATAACAAACCCAATTCCCCACTCTGCTGGGTTAGTTTTTCACACACACCTCTGCTGAACCACTGGGGCATAATATTAGTCCAACAGGTGGAAGAAACAAGTATTGAGAAGCAGTGTGAATTCTATCTCTGAATTTTACGTTTCAGGCCTTGTTAGACTATTAGTTTATTCTGTTTTTTCAGGAAGGACCACCTGATCTGAGCATAGTATCTATGCTCATCACATAAACACATATACATACACACAGGCAGACATATCTAACAGGCAGACATATCTATACCGTCATGTATCCGTCACGTATCCCCTAAACATTTGGTACACATAGTACAGAATATCCACACACAGGTTTCAAACGCATCAATGAACGTCATCAAACTGCATGCAT
>VZTU01033849.1:322-20012 GCA_013400835.1 Zapornia atra
TGGCTGGTTAGGCCCCGGGCACAGCCTGGCGCTGCGAGGCGAAGAGGAGGGAAGGTCGCTGTTGCCGGCGCGCCGGGCAGGGGTATCCCGGTACGGCTCCTCAGTCTTCGGTGCTTTGTCAAAGGAAAACGAGAAAACAACCTTATAAGAACTGTACAGCTGCTTTTGAATTCCCGTAGGTTTCAGAAAGGCAGGCATGTAATTTTACGAATGCGGTAGCTCTACTCTCTTTAAAGTTCAGGAGCGTGTTTATGGTGAGGTTCGGGAAAGTCATAATAAAAATATCGTGTAAGTTATAACACAGATGCTAACTATTAAGGAAAAAAAAAAGTTCCTCCGCGATAGTTGATGCCCAACAATAATAACCAAGGACATGTATGATACTTATTTTGTGGCTTTTTTTTTTTTTTCCTCCAATGACTTTTGGCTCAGGGAACTTCTTGACCCAGATGTGGCTTTGTGTTTATTTAATATGTCCCAGTAGATTATTTTTTTTTCTTTTAGGAATCTCTTCAGTCCCTCTTAAACCCATGTAAAGTTTTCTATCAGTAACATCTGACTAGCTATAGACACCTCTTCCCCAGGCAGGAAGAATTCCTTTTTGTTGTGGTTTAACCCCAGCTAGCAACTAAACCCCCCCTGCTTTCTCACTCCCAATCCAACCCTCCACCACCACCCTTCACCCCAGGGACTGAGGGATAGAATTGGAAGAGTGAAAGTGAGAAAACGCATGGGGTGAGATAAGGACAGTTTAATAGGGAAAACAAAACCATACGTGCAAGCAAAGCAAGACAAAGTACATGTTCCCCACTTCCCAGGGGCAGGCAGGTGTTCTGTTATCTCCAGAAAAGCAGCGCTCTGTGATGCCTAACAGTGGCTTATTCTTCCCCAGCCCCTTACAAGCTGAGTATGATGCCATATGGTCTGGGATATCCCTGTGGTCAGTTGGGGTCAGCTGTCCTGGCCGTGTCCCCTCCCAATTCCTTGTGCACCCCCTGCCATCCCACTGGTGGGGCGGGGTGAGAAGCAGAAAAGGCCTTGGCTCTGTGTCAGCACTGCTCAGCAGCAACAGAAACATCCCTGTGTTACCAACACCATTTCCTGCACAAATCCAAACCACAGCCCCATACAAGCTACTATGAAGAAAATTAACTGTCAGTTAATTTCAGCACAAATCCAAACCCCATAATTACGCACTCTATCTCAACCAGTACCAGCGCATCTTTTTGTTTATTTTGCTTGTGGGTTCTGCCTTCCTCTTTTGCATGCTTATTCAAGATGTGACTGAACCAGAGCTGTATGCCTTGGGTGATGTGTTTCTGCTTATTCTTATAAGGACCTTTACTCATACAGTTGGTACTTAGTTTCCCAATAACATTTTTGGTAAGGGACTTTGTTAAAAGTCTTCTGGAATGCCAGAAGACTGGCATTGTCATGTGGTACTCTGAGAGCTATATAATATTTTGAGATTATTTTCTTGTGTGAGTCAGAGTTCACTCTTTTATAGACACCTTATGTGCTGTTAGGGAAAAAGCCTTTTCATAGTAGAAAAACAATAAATGCACAATGACTTGTTAACCACAGATCTTGACTGTGCATGTGCAGAATTTTAATGTAGCAGGAGAACTTCTGAGGCATGTTTTCAGGAAAAACTAGTATTTTTAACTGTGACTTATCATTTGTGATCTATGGGCACTACTATGATTCTTGCAGGCCATCACATTGCCACTGGACACAGTCCTCTATAGTTGCAGGGCTAATTTATGTTGTAAAGTTAGGATAACATAGTATCATAGAATGCATTAGGTTGGAAGGGACCTTCAAAGGTCATCTAGTCCAACCCACCTGCAGTAAGCAGGGGCACCTGTAACTATATCAGGTTGCCCAGATCCCCATCAAGCCTGACCTTGAATGCCTGCAGGGGTAGGTTCTCCACCACTTCTTGGACCAACCTGTTCCAGTGTCTCACCACCCTCATGGGGAAGAACTTATTCATAATGTCTAATCTAAACCTCCCCCACTCTAGTTTAAAACCACTGGCCCTTCCCCTATCGCTACAGGCCCTTACAAACAGTCCTTTTTCAGCTTTCCTGTAGGCCTCTTCAGGTACTGGAAGGCTGCTATAAGGTTTTCCCTGAGCCTTCTCCAGGCAACAAGCCCAACTCTTTCAGCCTGTCTTCATAGGAGAGGTGCTCCAGCGCTCTGAACATCCTCAAGGCCCATCCTCTGGACCCCCTCCAGGAGGTCCATGTCCTTCTTGTGCCGAGGGCTCCAGAGTTGCACACAGTAATCCAGGGGTGGGGTCTCACCAGAGCAGTGTAGAGGGGCGGAATCACCCCTCTCAATCTGCTGGCCACACTTCTTTTGATGTAACCCAGGATGCAATTGGCCTTCTGGGCTGCAAGGGCACATCGCTTGCTCATATCCAGCTTCTACCCCCCTGTTTTTTTTCTGCAGGGCTGCTCTCTATCACATTGTCTCCCAACCTGTGCTGGTAACAAGGATTGTCTCAACCCATGTGCAGGACCTTGCACTTGTCCTTGTTGAACTTCATATGAGGTTTGCATGGACCCACTTCCCTATCTGGTCCAGGTCCCTCTGGTTGACATCCAATCTCTCTAGTGTGTTGATTGCACTACTCAGCTTGGTGTCATCTGCAGACTTGCTGAGGGTGCACTCGATCCCACTGTCTATGTCACTGATGAAGATATTAAACACTGCTCCCAGTATGGATTCTTGAGGGACACCACTTGTTACCCCTCTCCATCTTGACATTGAACCATTGTCCACCACCCTCTGGATGTGACCATCCAGCCAATTCCTTATCCATCAGACAGTCCACCCATCAAATCTGTATTTCTTTAATTTGGAGAGAACCACCACTGGGTTGTTCTTATTTTTATTTTTTGGCAGGATTGGTTATGATATATGCTGTTATATGTTAACTTGTATTTCAAGAGGAAGGGTGAAGAAAGAGAAATAATAACTGAAGTCCTGTAATACAAATGTCCCCTTTGCCTATATCTGTGATAGTACAGATACTATATTTAGTCTGGATACTGCGTGAGTGTTCTTGATAGCATTGATAGCTTGAGAATGACATGATGCAGTAGTGCTGCTTCATATTTTGAGGAAAAATGTAATATTCTTACATAAGTGTCCCATATTTGTTAATAATCCCTTTGTCACATAAACGCTGAGTCTGAAGAAGATTTTGTTCAACACAATAAATACATGCAGTTGCTTTATAGCATGTTGGTATGCTAAGTGTAAACATGACTTTTAAAGTTTAGTTAACTATCAGAGAAAGTGAAATAAGCCCCCATTAATTCTTTTAGCAATGCCTGTTGCAAGAAAATGGCTCCATAGTCTTTGATGTTCTTAAAGATTAACTCTAGGCATTTACTTCCACAGCTCTAAGTTTATTGCAATTTTTCATTCCCTGTAATTTTGATTCCTTATCACTGCTTAAATAAACTTCTTATGTAACTGAAATTATATATTCCCCCATGATTCATGACTTGTAATGGGTACTTTACTGTTCTGTAGAATATTTTTTAAACAATTCATGCATTTCCTATTATGTTTGCATTGAAAAAAAAGAAAGAAAAAAGCAAAACACCACATGGCTAGGTGACAGGCATCACTTGAGTGAATTTTGTTATTTCAGGTTCTTCAACTTTTAAAATGCTATTAGCGTTTTTAAGGACTCCTAAATCAGAGCAATATTTTTGCTGAATTTACTCATTTTCAATGTACTTCAATGTGTAAAGTGGGTTTTCAAGTGTATCTGAGAATGTACACGTCAAAATTACATGGATTAATAAGTTGATTCTGCAGAGTTTAGAAGGGGCTAAATTTGTGCATCATCAGAAGACAGAGAAAGGCAGAGCAGATGAAAGAAAAATGAGATCCATTCACATGCTTGCTGCATTTGGCAGCAACTGAAAGCCAGATTGTGCCAGTCATTATTTTTCTTCATTGGAAGAGGTGTTTCACTGTGTAACTGGATGGACTCTTGTAGGATTTCAGGAGGGAGTTGCTGTATATCATAATTTGGTTTTATTTGTTTCCTTTTTAGGCATTTTCTCTTTTGCTGTGTGTGAGGAGAAATACCCACTTCCTATCAGGACATAATTATCAATGACCACTGTCACAGTCCATCAGGTTAGAGTTCTCAGCTGTAGCTGTAGTATGATCACTTTGTCATGTCACTCGTTTACATCACATCACGGTGGGAAGTTGACATAGACCTCTTGAGATCATCTAGTCCAGACCCCTGCTCAAGAAGGGTTAGCTAGAGCAGGTTGCCCAGGACAGTGGTTAGTTGGATTTTGAATATCTCCAAGGATAGACACTCCACAACCACTCTGAGAAAATTTTCCAGTATTTGACCAGGTACTGAGAAGCCCAACAGTCCAGATATGACCTTAGCAGTGATGGGTGGAGAGGAAAGATCACCTCCCTTGACCTCCAGGCAGTGTTCTTAATGCACCCCAGGTGTTCTTGGCATGGGCAAGGACACTTTGCTGGCCCACGATTAGCTTGTCTGCCAGGTCCTTCTCTATAGAGCTGTCTTTCAGCCATTTGGTCCCCAAGCAGGTACTTGTGGCTGGAGTTATTCTTCCCCATATGCAGGACTTTGCATTTCCCTTTCTTGAAACTTCATGAGACTCCAGTCAGCCCATTTATCCAGCCTCTCAAGGTCCCTCCTGTTAAAGTCCAGTATTCTCTGATTTTCTAGGTGTTCTACAGAAGGAAAGGTTGAAAGTTTAACAGCGAGTTTACTTATTTGGATTTTACATGAGTTTTGATTTAGCAGAGTGATAAAGCAGTATGCTGAAATTGCAACAAAATCACACAGTGATTGCAATCCATAGTGGATATTGATCATAATAGAACTATGATTATCGGTCTTCATATGCTAGCCATTGCTACATCGTGTGTTCTAAGTTGTCAGGAAGGAACATGTGTTTAACCCAGCTCAAATCCATTGCTCTCTTCAAAATTCATTTGGTGTTCAAGTTTTATATGTGGCTGAGCTGAGGCACATACATGCCTCCTCCATGCTGGTCTGGCTGGGTCAGGAAGATCATACTCTCTATTGATTATATCAGGGGAGGCTATTTACACAAACAGCTGACCCACTCAACTGATAGAGCAGTTTATCTAAAGCAAAAACCACCCTCAAGTTTCCTTTGCTTGGAAACAAGTCCAACTTCATTTATAGTAGCTGTGATGATTTCCTGAATTGTTTGCTGAGCCTTTCTTGAAAGAGTTCATTTACCCATAACACCTCTGGATGGCAGCACAGCCATGTACTCACCACTCACCAATTATCATCTGTGAATTTAAGGATGCACTCTGTCCCAGCATCCGGGTCACTAATGAAGGAGTTTAACAATATTGTCCCTAGTATCAATGCCTGGAGTACTCCACTAGCAACTTGTCCTCCTGTTGTTCACAACCCTGGGCACCTGGTGGTTCAGACAGTTTTCACTTCTCCTCACTGATGGTTTATATAAGAGCGTGTTAGGGAAGACTGATAAACTGTCAGAAGCATTTTCACAGTTGATACAGCAACAACCCCTCCTCTCCCCTCATCCACCAAGCTAGTCACCTCACTGTAGAAGGCAGTCAGGTTGGTCAAGCATTATTTTCCATCTGACTACTCCAAATCCCATTCTTGTCCTTCATGTGTTTGGACATGGTTTCCATGAGGTTATCTCTATGATTTTCCCAGAGATTGATGTGAGGTTGACTGACCTGTGCTTTCCTGGATCTTATTGCCCTTCTTGCAGACAGGAGTGACATTTGCTTTCTTTCAGCAATGTCTCCCACTATCCAGAGGTAATGAAACTGGACTCACAATAGCATCAGCCAGCTCTTTTACTATGCATGGATGCAGTCCATCAGGCCTCCTGCACTTCTGAACATCCAGTTTGTTTAAGTGCTCTCTAACCCTGTCCTCCACCAAGGCTAAGTCCTCCTTGCTCCATACTTTTCCCACTGTTTTCAAGGCCCTGGGATTCCCAAAGGTTGTTTTTACTATTAAAGACAGAGGCAAAGAAGGCATAGGACCATTGAGTCCTGCTGAGACCCTTCCCCCTCACCAGCAGGATTGACAAGAACACCACCTGTTTGCTAGACAGCCATCCCAGAGCTCTGTAGTCACCCCCTGATATTTTTAGGTCATCCCAACAGTGTCATTGGTGCCCACATGGAAGATCAGCAGAGGGTAGTAGTCAGAGGGCCAGATAAGCAGCCTTGGTTACTTTTCCACAACATCCCAAATGTAAGTCCCCAGCAAGCAGCAAACTTTCCTACAAGACCTATCACAGAATCACTAGGTTGGAAAAGACCTTTGAGATTAAGTCCAACCATACCTGTCCTCTACTAAACCATAGCCCTTAGCACCTCATCTACCTGTCTTTTGAATATATCCAGTGACCTCCTGAAACACTTTCATATTGTAGCACAGCTAATGGACTGTAGCATGGCTAACTGCATGCCTTCTGAGGGCTAGAAGACCACATATCCCAGTGATAGGCCCCAACCACTACCTGCAGCCTGAGACTTGTTTCCTGCTTCTGAAGCTCTGTCTAGGTCTATGGATGGATACTCCAGTGGTGCCTGAGAATGGTGCCTTGTGGCCACCATTGCTGGTAGCAGTGTTCTAATCCTGTGCAGATTAATTGTCATGAAATATCTCAAGTTGGATGGGACCCATAAAGTCACTGAGTTCAACTCCCCTCTCCTCAGAGAACTATGTAGAACTAGACTGTGTGACTTAAGAGCATGTCCAGACGCTCCTTAACTCCGACAGACTTGGTTCTGTGACCCTGCCCTGGGGGGCCTATTCCAGTGACCGACCACCCTCTCACTGAAGAACCTTTTTTCTAATGTTCAGTTTGAACTTCAGCTGATGCAGCTTCATTTAATTTTCCTTCATGTGCTATTGTTGGTCCGCAGAGAGAGATCAACTCCTCCCTCTCCCCTGACCCCTTTGAGAAAATTGTATATTGTGATGGCATGTCCCCTCAGCCTTCTTGTCTACTAGCCAAAGGAACCAGTTAATTGTTCTGCTGAGATTTTTTTGTGGGAGTTTTTTTTACCAGCTTTCTGCCTGCTGTTATCAGGTTAAAGGTGGAGGGTAGAACTATGGAAACTTGACTTGGATAGGGCACTGAGATACTAGATCAAAAGTATTGCCATTCTAGATAAAATTATTATATATTTTTATCGTGAGATACAGATGATGATAATAATGTAACAATTAATTAATTAATCAATCCTGTAATTCCTGGACATTTGACCAAAGTTGGCAGAAAGAAGTCATGCCTTCAGCAGTGTAGTTAGTCATGGTGAAATTATAGGATAGTAATGAGACGATAGATCAGAGATCTGCCAGAAGAGCACAAGTAGCTGGTAATAAAAAGCAAAAAAACTTCTGGAAGTAGTAATCTTTTGTTAACATGAAGCTGGCTCTCCAGTTCTTATTGGCAGTCAAAGGTTGAATTTAGAAGATGGTACATGTTGTAGCTTACATAAGAGTATCTCAAGAGTGTCTGCAGTATCAGCATTTGCTGAGGAATATATTTTGGTGGGTAGTATTCAGTATTTTGTAGATGTCTAACAGAACATATGTGAAGTGTTGAAGAAATAAAATCTTAGGTGTGCCTTTGGATTTGTGTGGAAGGACTTTGTCAGTGACACAAGTCCAGTTTGAGGTAAGGGAAGAGGGGAGTGCCTAGCAGGGAAACAGCAGGAGAGAAATTATGTTTTTTAAAAGACTGTTAATAGCTGTTGCTGTTAATAGGAGATAGGTAAGTTGTTCTGTGTGTTCCAGTATAGGTGAAGGATTCAGAAAATCTTTATCTCTTCATGGATTTTTGGCCTATGGAACTGAATTTTATTTCTTGTCTTTTATATTTTTTTTTCATTTATTACTTTTCAAAAAACAAGGTGCATTTGCAGTTCTTTTGTTGCCCTTGTGTAATTGCATGCATAGTTTTTTCAAAGTGTCATCCAAACACGGGGACAGAATTCCCTGTACTGGTGAATTGATGAGACTTTTGTAAGCTAGTTTCAACACAGAAGTACTTTCAGGCCTAGTCACCTATAAGTTTTATTTCTTTGAAAAATAACTAGAAGTATTGGCAAAGATTTTTCATATCCTTACTGTGAATGTAAAATAAGTGCTTATTCCTGATATTCAGTGATTTTGATAAAAAATTATATCAACTATGTATATAATACATTACAGAAGGGTAGAGGTGTAAATGTTTTTCGGTTTCTGCAAGTGTAGGTATATAAGCAGCTGAGAAGGCAAGAGAGACCTTGGTCTAAATCAAGTGTCCGACCCTGCTTTGGGACTTTGTCAACCTGGTAGCAAAAATGAATGGCATGAAGAAGAGCTCTGTTGCCGTGACTGTATGCTTTTTGATACTTCTTAGCCAGTTTGCATATTTGTGTATACACATACAGACTTCTGAAGCAGTGTCCTTAGAAAGCTAGAAGGTGAGTTAAGTTCTTAAGCAAGGAGGTGCTATTGGCCTGGCTTGTGCCCGGCTAGAGAGTTGAGTGCACTTTACTTGCCATCAGAAAATCCAGCTGCAAGACCTCAGAACAAATTGCTGTTTTGAGTTTTACATTTACAAACATGCATGAAGGGGAAAATATTACTCATAGGTTTTATAGCTTAATGCAGATTTATTCAATAATAAATGCCTATTTTTGAAACAGCAAAAAGCTTTTCTACAAACTGAGAGGTTTTTTCATCAGTAAAGAAGGTATGTAGATTTTCCTGCCATTGGAACAGGAGAGATATTTATGCAGTAATTTATCAGCTCTTCTAAAGAAGCTAAGAAATTTTAATAGAGCTGGAGATGTGGAAAGCAGCAGTATACAAGGTGAAAGTCTCTACCATTCAAGAACTATCTTTTTCCTTCATAGACATGTGTTTTGAGTTTTTAATTTATTTTCAGAATATTAGGAGGAATTATTGAAATTCTATACTTAAAAATAAAATAGACTTAGAACAACACTGTAACTGGTTGGAAATTGGTGAACTAAAATATATGTAATCTGTTCATTTTTGGAAGAGAAGCTAAAGGTAAGTGGAAAAATTTCCAAGCATCAGTTTTCAAGTTCAGTGCCTTGTGTAATCTTAACACAGGCTTCAAATAACTATTGTTTACACAGTAAATTCTGTGGCTTTTATTGGTTCGCATCACAAATATAAACATTGGTCAGTGGGGTTTCAGTTGACTTTGCTTTTAGCAGTTTGAGTGGTTTCTCATGCTATTGTTTCTTTGGCTCGTATTAGCAGTAATGAGTGGTGCCAGAACTGTTGATGAATTAAAAATTTTAGTGGCTTGAATGTTACTTCTTTCTGTTGGGCTAAATTTAAGAGACATTCATTAATTTCCTATTATATTGTGATCAGATTAACAAGTAGTCGCCTTTTTTAGGCCACTCGTGCTCAGCTGACTTGCGTAGCATCTATTTTGATCTGCTTGGATTAGAAATTTTTAACATAAGAAAAAAGGGATATGTCAGGCTGGCCATATCCTTTTGACTGTGGATGGCTATAGGCTACTACGAGTACAACCAGAGACAAGAACTGCAGCAGAGAGTAGTCTTGTTAATTAAAGCATCTCTAGTACCTTTGGCCTTCTCCTCTTCTGTAATTACACCAAGTGCGACTTTGCCTTGGGGATGGTTGTGTTTTGTAAGAGAAGCCAAAGATGTTTCAACATCAGTCAAGCCTTCCCAATATAATCGTAAGGAATGCTAAAAAATACCTGTGGTTACATTACAAGAATTGTTATTGATTTTTATAAACACAACACAAAGCAGAAAACTAAAGAAGTATTTTACTTT
The DNA here is from genome assembly GCA_013400835.1 of Zapornia atra. NCBI lineage: Eukaryota > Metazoa > Chordata > Aves > Gruiformes > Rallidae > Zapornia > Zapornia atra. The sequence goes on from VZTU01033849.1 coordinate 10,208, forward strand.
TCATACTGTGATGGCTACAATAGTAGATGAAAGCTGAAGACTTACCCATATACCCAAGTAAGTTGACTTTAAGTCCCTTTTAGTGTCCAAATAGATACCCCCCCACCCCAGTACAACAGACTTTCATATATATATATCCCCTTCGTGCCTTCTGAAACTGAAGCAGAGTTTCTGATAGATATGGATGTGTTTTAAACTCATGTAGTTTCCAAGGAATCTAGACACCTAAATATCTTAGAGCTTCAGTCTCTAAAACTACTTTGGTAATGTCTTTGGTATTTATAACAATAGAGTAAATACAATTCGTCAAACCCTATTAAATTCTATTAAACTTTTAATATCCTTCTGTTATGAGCAACTGCTTTGGTTTAATTTCTGTTAATGTTTGCAAATACAGATTATGTAGCAGTCTGCAGTGGGGTCAGAGCAGAACTTTAATAAGGGCACTATCAGAAGACTAATAAAGTCATGTGCCACAAAAAACAAGTGGGGGTAGAGGACAGAAGGAAGAACAGCATGCCCACCTTCTTTGCCAGAGTGATTGATGGATTTAATAGTATCTAACCATGATGACAGTTTCTGAAATAATGGTGGTTACATTTGTCTTTGTGGATAAGAATACTAGGGAGCCATTTGGCTATTTTCTACAATATCCTTGTAGTCAAGCTGAGAATGTAAAGACTAGATGAACGCGTCTGCAAAATGACCAGAGATCTCTCTGTGTTGTTGAGCTCCAGTGATCCACAGTCCAAAGTCTATTAGACAGCTGCTTTGGAGAGGTTTCTCTGAGGGTTCATACTGTGTGCAAAGCTGGTGAACATGTTCCCAGTGTCCAAGTTGGTGGGGTAGAAAGTATGCACAAGCAGCTTTCAGGTGGCACTATGATAGGCAAGACTGAGCAGTGCTGTAATGGAGGAGGCTAGAGCTGCCATTCAGACAGACACTGACAAACTCTTGTCATTAGGGCCCTCACAAAATTCAGTAAATTCAAAGCCCTGTGCCCAGGGCTGAACAGGCACTATCAGCGTTGCAGCCCGTGTCCTGGCCAGCAAAGAACTAGAGCACCAAGGTGGGCAGCAGGCTGAGTGGAGCCGCAGTGTTCCCTGCTTGCAGAAGAGCTCTCGAGAATCCTGACTGTTTCAACCAGAGTGTATCCTGGCTGTGTTTCAACTGAAGAAAACAAACTATTATTTTAAAGAGTGGTTAAATGCTAGAGTTAGTTGCCTTAAGACTGTGGAGTGTCCATCCTTGGAAGTGCTCCGATCAGGTTGCTCAAGGGCTTTGAAATTTTTCGTGTTTGGAATGGGAACCTGGCCTAGATGACCTGTGGAGGTTTCTTCCAATCTGAATTATTTATTGAGTCTGTTCATAGCTTTGTACTGCTATGCTTTGAGTTAATACTAGAGGCCTCTCAGACCAGGCAATGCTAATTTTCTCAGCACAGAATCTTAACTGGTGTGATCTATCTCATTCCTGTCAGTCTCTTAATGAGGTACTCAGGTGCAGTCTAATCTTGTTTTTAACTTTTATAAACAACATAAACATATATGACATTAGTTACAAAACTAGTGTTTACAAGTTACACAAGGATAGGTTCCTTTATGCAACAGACTTCTATCTTTCCTATTCAAATAAGGTATAATTGTAAAGTATTTTTCCTTAGAAATGCTGTCTGCAATGCGCCTTGAGTGGTCATTAGGTACAAATCAATATGGCTCTGGGATTTGATGTGGTGACTGCTATATTCAACATTTAAAAGCACTTGTGCTTAATTAGCTGTAAACCTTAACAGCGACATCTTAACAGTATCCCCAAAAAGCTGTTGAATAACCTAATTAACTCCATGCCTGGTTAATAAAGAAAATACTCTGTATTCAGTAAGAATCAACATGCTTTGATGAAATATAATAACTGCTTTATGTTTAATAAGAGGTGTAGTATTTTAAAATATGTTATTTCATTGCATTTTATAGCAGTTTACTGCTTTTTAGTAAGATTGATGCTAGGTCAAAATCAGAATGAAAGTGCGTTTGACAGGCATGCCTGCTATTCAGAAAAAGGGCACTAGAGTGTAGTATAGCATTTATGATACTCTCATGGCCAAGTGGTACTGGGAAGACTGGACAGACTGTTGCTTGCCCGCTGCCTTTTTTCATGTGGCATTACAGTGTTGAGTTTTACCAAGCACAACTCCGTTCTTCTACCATCTGGCAGAAGACATGAGTAGTACACTAAAATACTTTAACTGAAGATTCTATTTAATACTTAACCTTTTTCCTAACTTCGTTTATTCATCATATGAATCTCTGTTAACTATATTTTTTTGCTTACATTCAGTTGAATTGCAGAGAATGGTAGATTTTCCTTTTAACAAGAATGTGTATTCTTAAAGAAGTTTTGTCTGATAGAAGGTATCCACTTTTATGTTAATGCTAAATACAGATTTCTATTGTGTACATGCCTGTTTTACAAAAAAAAAATATAGAAATAACTTAATTGCAGTCTTTTTAATTTATGAGAGATTAAATTCACGTCTGTAAATGACAGGATATGGCATTGTTGCATGAATTAAGAGATCCAAAAACTTAGATCTTCTTTTAACTTCTGAAAGACGTGCATACTAAGCCTACTTTCATTAAAAAATCAATGTCATAAATCACTTCTAATTTCATTTGGTGCAGAACTGAGCTTTTAATTTAACTTCTTTTTGCCATATCCTTGTTTGAATCTAAGATTCAGACTTTTTTTTTTTTTTCTCTGTAAAAGTGTGCATGCCAGTTGGGTCTCCATTTAAAATCCTGTATTAAATAAGGTAAAGTTGCATAGGTAAACCTAAATTTTAGATTTTAAAAGTCCTATGGCTTATGTAGAGATAGAAAAGTGAGGTTGGTTGACACTTGATTTGTGCTTTTGGAACAAGAGAATGCTGTGGATGTAACTTAAACTGACTAAAAATAAAAACCTGAAAATCTTCATAAACTGTTGATATGGGAAGTTAGTGTTAGACATATTTATTCTTACATAGACTCTGGCAAGGTTACCCTTAATGACAAGATGCAATTACCATTTTTTAATCAACAAACCAACAATAAAATAATAAAAATACCCAACAGTAACAAGCCGCAATGCATGTAGCTTTTAGGTAATTTAACTTCAGATCTTTATACTGCATTTACACAGCTTCAGTTACTGTTTGAACCACTAACTGCAGCTGAAATGTGCTTGTCGCTAGCTCTAGCCAGCAGTGGCTTAATCCCTCAGCTTCTCCAATTTGTCAGTTACAGAACCGTAGAAACACAGACTGTGTTAGGTTGGAAGGGACCTTTGAAGGCCATCTAGTCCAATCCCCCTGCAGTAAGCATGGACATCTTTGCTAGATCAAGTTGCTCGGGGCCTTGAATGTGTCCAGGGATGGGGCCTGCACCGCCTCTCTGACCAACCAATGTCTCACCACCCTTCTGTACATTGTTGTGTGTGGAGATACAGATGTTAGCCATGCACCTGACAATTTGTTTTGCAAACCTGTGTAAAAATGTAATAAAATTAATGAGTAATTGTGTACATATACAATTAAGATTTGCATAGTTATTTGTTGCTAACCTAAAGAGGAGCTGAAACACTGCTAAAATACTACTTTCTGGTGAGTGTATTAATACTTGTTGAAATGCCATTCCACAATACTAAATAAAATTTACTATTGAATGGAATTTCTTATTTTGAAGCATGTTGAAATCAGAGGGGCTGAGGATCATGTGCATCAGCAGGGGGCTGCAGGCTTGTGCTGGCAGATTTCTGGGTACTACCTGTGGAGGACTGCGTGTCAGGAGCAGCCCCGGTTGGGTTTTGTCTTAGTGGCCCTTGCCAGGGTAGCCACATAGCAGGTACTTTCTGTGTTGTAACTGGTTTTGCTCCTCTGGACTGTTCTGCTTGGTTTCTGCCAAGTTCCAGTCCATGCCTTAAAGATGTTTTCAGGTTGGCTTTTTTTGTTTTCAGTTCTAGTAAAGAAAATAAGATACTGAAATATTTTGGGCCAGGTTAGGACTGAACTTCCTAATACATAATGTTCTTGCAGGTAAATGGGCAGCAAGTCTAATTCTAGCCAAGTAACAGCTTATACTTTTTTTTTTTTTTCCATGCAAAAGCCTTTAGAAAAGGGGATAGGTCAGATTATATAACTGAAGCTCCTAAAGTCCTGCCTACACAAAGTTCAGATTCTGTGTCACTCCATTTAAAATATCCAGAAAGATATAAATTAAGGAAGGCTTAGAAATAAAAACTTAAAGAGAATCTCTTTCAGCGTCTTATTTTCATGAGTATTTTTATTCTTTTTTAACAAAGGGTTTGGTGCAGGACTTTCAGATGTAGGCACTTCTTTATCATCTTTTAAGCAAGCTGCACATCAGTTTAAATAAACCATAGCTGAACTCAGCTTTATCATATAAAGCCAATGGCACAGTTTCTAATTTTGTAATTATTATTTCAAAGGCTAAAACAGTAACAAGCATTTGGGGAAATACAAGTCTTCAGTTTTAAGCAAAAATTCAAACAAATGTACTTCTGTAGTGTTACAAAAAAACTCCCCAACTTCTGCCAATGATATACACAGAACTCATTTAACTCATGAGGTTCCTAAATTAATGCTTCTTAAGTTCTTTAAAAATATGCTTCAGTTTTTTATTTTATGCTGTTAACAGTATTTTCTGTATATACACAGATGCTTGAAAGAATCAAGAAGCTGATTCCATGTTGTTGGATTTATTTTTTTTTTCTCTTTCTTTCTTGCATTGATGGGTCCCTCTGTTCCCCTGGAAATTCTGAGCTTTTCCACAAGACTTTTTTTGGTTACAGATTTTTTTTCTGGAGGGTTGTTTTTTTGTTTGCTTGTGGGATTTTTTTGGGGGGATGGTGGTGGTTTTTTTGTTTTGTTTTGTTTTGTTTTTTGGTGGTCTCTAAACTTCTGAGACAGATTGGCTGGCAATGTGAAACTTCAGTTTAACTTCTTAATGTCTCAGTGGTTCTCTTTAAATACCATTACTGCTTCACCTTCTTCAAAAAATTTACAGTGTTGCTAACTGTCTGGCATCAAGATTGTCAGAATACCAGCTATTTTGCCAGAGTGTAGAGCCAAGATGCATGAAAATGTCAACAATCTCAGGCTCATTAGTTTTTGGCTTTCCTGGCCTTTCTGTAATGACTGCAGTGCTGCATAAGCTAAATGCTATTTTTTTATTTACTCCTATTAGTTACAGTAGAAGCCATAGCCAACTTTAATTTAAATGTTGAAATAGTTGAAAGAGTGTTCTCCTATTGATTTGTTAACTTCAGTTATTTGCAATGAAAGCTGCCTGCCAAGGTCTGCTTCCATATAGCAAGTTAGGAAAATAGAAAAAGTGGATATTTTGTTCTTTTCTTCTTCATATATTTTCTCTTTTTATAGAATTAGAAGGTATTTGTTGGTTTTAATATGTTCAGATTAGCCTCATAAAGTTGCCATGAACATTCCAGGCAAAACCAAAAATAAACCCCAAGTGTACTTGTTTGTCCTTTATTTATGATTTAATTGGTCAGGCAAAAAGGTTATTTGCTTTGGGAAATGGTCACATGACAACACTGCACAACTTGGAGCCTTTAATAAAGGTGTCAAGGACCTTGTCCACTTTTCTGAAATATATTGATTTTTGTCTGTATACCTTCAGCATGAAAATATGTAAAAGAAAAGAAAAACCAAACCACTCCTTGTGGACGTCTAACACTTGACATATAGCATTCCTATAGATGTCGTACGAATGAATCTATTAATTTTATTGGGTAACTTGTTACCTTCCTTTGTAATGTCAATGTCTGAAGCAAATCTCCAAATAATTTAAAAATAATTATAATGTAATTTCCTGTCACCATAATGTTATAAACTTGTCCATAAAAGCTAATTCACCCTTAAGTGATAAATCTCTGGATACAGCTATCTCTCCAATACATAATAGTAAAAACGCCAACAACAACAATAATAATCAGTTGTGCTATTGACTTACTGTTCAAAAATCATGGTGAATAGTAGGATAATGAAAAATAGAAGGGAACTTTGGAATAATATATAGACTACCAAATACTTGAAAGGGAAGGGTTTTTTTCTTCACTAATGTTAGAAATTTTTACAAATCTGCATTTCCTGGAGAAAAATATATATGTATGTATGTATGTATGTTTACTTATTTGCCTGTAATCCAAGGGGAAATGGTGAGGTGCTTCAGCACCTAAATGTATGTCTATGGAGCCAGATGAGATCCACCCAAGGGGGAGGGAGTTGTTGGAAGTGTTCACCAGGCCACTTTCCATCATTTATGAGCAGTCTGGCTGACTGGGGAGGTCCAGCTGGCTGGATATTAGTGAATGTGATGTCCAGTGATAGGACAAAGGGCAGTGTATGCAAACTGGAGCATGGTAAGTTCTGTGTTCCAACATAAGGAAAAATGTTTTCACTGTGAGGATGACAGAGCACTGGGACAGGCTGCCCAAAGAGGCTGTGGAGTCTTCTTCTCTAAAGACATTCAAAACCCACCTGGACACATTCCTGTGTGACCTAATCTAGGTGATCCTGCCCTGACAGGGGGGTTGGCCTAGATGATCTTTCAAGGTCCTTTCCAACCTCTAACATTTTGTAATTCTGTGATTCTGGGAATCACAGGAAGGGCTGGAAGGAGCACCCAGCGAACTATAGGGATAGTGGTTCTGGGATTTTCTGAACCAAAAAGGATATCCATGCTTCAGTAGCTCTTGATGATCAGAACCCTTTTTTTTCCTGCTGTGAGTTTTTTGGTTTTTATTATCTTGTGGTAAGGTGTACAACACAGCTATTCACGAAACAGATGCAAATAGGTTTTTAATATTTGAACTTATTTTAACTTGCTTGATGCCTCTGTCAACTGCCTTATTTGTTGGGTTTTCTGAAGTCCATTCCTCTGGGCAAAGGCCCAAGTTTTTTTCAATTTTGCAAGACTGCAGTAGTTTTCAAATTCATGGAGAAATCTTGATTGTGATGGAAAACATCATCAAGGTTTTGGTCATGAATTTAAAATGTAGTGCTGCAGGAACTTTTCCTGGAGCTAGATGGAAAAGTTTTGAAAGATTGGATGAGGTACTTAGGGATGTGGCTTAGTTAGTAATATAGATGGCAGGGGGACCATTGGACTAGATGATCTTTGGGGTCTTTTCCAACCTTAATGATTCTGTGATTCTGTGAAATTTGTAACAGAATACATGGCAGGTTTGAATTGATCTAGTCTGATAATGCCCTAAATGTGTGTTTCTAGAAGAATGCTTCTCTGTTACTGCCTGGTGCTTCAGAACAATGAATGGAGCAAGCTTATACTTGACCATTATATGTAGTCCTGACATTTATACTCAGTGCCTTTAGCTCCTTAGTGTAGTTCACATTCCCTATGCATTGGTAAATGATTTTCGACAAAATGTAAGGCCACCAAATGACTTCATAGCTCACATGGTAATGGGGGTAGATCTTTTCTATGAATTGGAACTAGTATTTTGGATTTCTGATTAGCTGAATTAATTTATCCCTGTTTTGAATTCCTTAAAGTTAGTATCTGTGTTGAAAAGGTTCAAAAACCTTTGTGCAGGACAACTGTGAAATTTCTTTAGATAGTTAACTCTTTAATAAGGGCAGTTTGTTTACAAAGTAGTTGATACATGTTGTCAGGTAAGATGAAAATGAGATTTTACCTGTTGTGTGTGAACTTTTCTTTGGATAGAATAACTTTTCTGTGCATGATTTTATGGAGGAGGTTGGCAGAATAATTAATCTTATGCTCTTTAAATGCTTATTAAGAAGCTGATGAAGATGTTGAGCTGGGGATAAGAAGGAGTATTTGATTTGTCCAGGAATGCAGGTTGACTAATGAGTAGATATCATAATCAGTTTTGAAAACTGTTTTATTAATTAATATATAATTAACCTTTCAGTTAAAATTTGAAATTCAAAAGGCAGAAATAATTTTCCCCATGATTTGTATTAGATGCTTCCCCATTAACATGTATTTTTTACTCAGGAAACAGAAATGTCCTATTAAATTCACTGGCTGCATCATTTAAAAAAAACCCTACAAAACAAACAAGATACACCTATTTGTTGGTTTGGTTTTTTTTCTTAAACTTCTTGTGGGAAGCAAAACCTCAGCAATATTCCTTTTTCTTTTTTTCTTTTTTTTTTTTCCCCCCTTCCCAGCTGGTGCTATGCAGGTTACCTATAGGAAAAGAAAGTGCTTTGATGATTTTTCTGGATACTCTGTCCACATGTGTTTCTGATACTGTGTTTTTTAATTTAGGTGGATGTTGACTCTTAATGAAGTTTTTAAGAATTTAATTGTAAATCTTCATGCCTTGTGACCAGTGAGTTCCACCATTAAACTAAGGCTTGGAAATTCTGCTTGAGTAAAGGGTATTTAAAAACAGCCTAGAAGAAACCTAAGAAATGCTGATGGCTCCTTGAGTTTCGTGGCATTGCATGAGAGCAGTAGCACTTTCCAAAACTTACTTTAAGAGAAATTGAAGAGTGAGCTGGTAGGCATGTAATTAGAAAACTGAGACTAAAAAAAGGATGAGCTTTTATTTTGTTTTACTTCTGTTTTTATTTCTCGATCTCATCTGTGGGAGTAAGTCTTCTGTAGGCTAGTTCATTTGGATGAGAATAGTAGTGGATGTCTTAAAAGTACAATAATTCAAGCAGGAACAATAAAATAACAAAATATGGTGACCATGAATGTCATAATGAAATCTGAAGTATGACAGAGGTGGTATTTTATTATTTCTGTGCTCCAGGGTAACTGAGCATTAGACTAAAGGACTACTAGCACTGCAACTGTGAGAAATATTTACATGGTAATGTTACACAGACATCTTGTAGCGCCTTAAGATTGCTCAGCCACATTACCCATAGACTGCCTGCTACTGAGAACATAAGGGCAGCTCGTAACTGAAGCAGTGGTAATGATTTAATTGGCTCATCCTGTTCAATTTTAAAATAAAGGAGAGAACTATATGTAATTTCTTCATTTATTATTTCAGTATTGTAGTTTACAGTATCCCTCTTAGTAATTTAAAAGCATGTGTGAGCTTCAATTAACAAAGTCGATCAGCAGAGCTTGTATATTTGGAGTTTCTAGTTTAAATCTGACATATTTATTAGGATCAGAGGATGGGCAAGTTTTCAGAAATGTCAAGTCTACTGTGTAGTCTTAGCTAGAATGAACTTTAGGCCTGTCTTTAATGTACTGTTCAGCCGGTGACTGTGGCAGTTTGGCTCTCCTTGCAGGATTTATGCTTAATACCAGCAAAGCTTCAGGGAATACCAAATCTTCCTTCTGGCTGCAGTAGCACTGGGTTTGCCAGATGGTCATTGGCTATGTAGAGGATGAGGTAATCAATTATTTTATTTGTGTTTAACACGGGGGAGAGAGGTTTTCCATTAATGGAAATGGCTTCTTCTATGAAAGTTACTGCAATTGCATCAGGTCACATACTGTGTAGCCATAGGGCGAGCAAAAGTACAAATATAATCAGCAAATTGCTTTTTAAGATTGCAGTTATTCCTGTCAGTTATAGCAGGCCACCCCAAAGGAGCTATAAGATTGTGCCCAGAGAAATGTAGGTGTACATACAAAGTTTAGAGCTACAATACAAAAAGTAAAAAGATATAGTTAGGTAATCTCCAGTGACTGCAGTTGGCCTTGTACACTTTAATTTTAAATTACGCGGACTGAGAATAGAAGAATGGCCATACCAGAGCATATCAAAG
>VZTU01033850.1:0-36273 GCA_013400835.1 Zapornia atra
TGACCACCAGGTGACAAATCAGGACTTCAGTTAAAAACAGATAAATGAACTTAGTTTTTTGCATTCTCGTGCCAAAGTCCTTTGGAAAAGGACTTTGTGTGTTGCAGAACCTGTCTCAAGTTGAAGTGTCTGTAGAAAGGTTTCAGAACAAATATACCTGGTCAAGGGGAATTGGCTGTGTCTGACATGCCAGGCAACAGCTCTGAAAGCCAGCAAGAGTTGAACTGTTCACTGTGATGTATAACCTCTTGCTTAAATCTGATTCAGAGCCAGGGGACTGGAAGTTGGTAAATGTGCCACTGATGCTATTCAGCTATTCATAATAATAAAAACCCCAAACTGTCTAGACACCTCTACAGGAAGACCTTGTGATTAAAATTGGTTAGTTAAAGGAGTAGAAATTCGGGTAACAGGGAAAAACACCTGACCTAATTCTATAGATACAGTCACAAGCTCTCTGAACTGTTCTCCTTTAACACAGTCTTGAATTTTAAATGGACAATTCTATGAGGACCTGCTCAGTGGTGTTAAGAGTAGTCTTTAAAGGGTGAATAAATGCTAGGAGTAATTAGGAAACCAGCAGAGAATGAACAAATGGTGTTCTATATATATATCTGGTACGTGCCCACATCTTGTCCCTGATGTTACAAAAGAATTAGATGTATGTATGCTGTTTGCTGGGGTGTCTTGGTTAAGGACAGCAAGCATGACTGAGGATTTGGAACAGAAGTTTCATTGACTCAGCTAAGATTCTCCCACCAGAAAAATGAACAAGGAGAATATGCTGAAGATAACAAAATGAATGGGAGGCACAGAAAAGGTCATGAAAAATCCTACTTGGGAGACAAAGTAATAATAGCATCCATCAAGTAATCATGCAGCCACTTCAATAGATACAAAAAGCATTGCTATGGCTATATGTAGTTAAACTTTGAAACTTAGTGTCTCCGTTTGTTACGGGTAACAGAATTTTGCACAGACAGACCTAAAGGACCCTGGGAGGAAAAATCCAAACAGGACCATTCAGCACAAAGAGTACTGTCTCTGGCTCAGGAATTCCCTTAGACAAACATGGTATTTTTTTTCCTAGGTCTCTACTATTGCCTAGCACACACCTAGTAACAGTTTTTAATCTGAACAGTTTGCATGTAGTTCTCCATAGTGGTTTTCAGGCATTATTTTTGACCTACAAAAACCTGAAATGCTTGGTAACTGCCTATCAGAGAGATTCTCAACCTATCAAAAATACAGATGCTGATTATAGACTATTAGCTTCCTGCAAGGGAAAAGAAGTCACTTCCCAGAAAGGCCTTCAGGTTCAGGAATTGCTTATTACAGAATGTTGGAAGGGATGTTAAATGATCATCTAGTCTACTCCCTGGCCAGTGCAGGATCTTATATTGTCCTCTATGCTCCAGTACAAAACAGAGCATTAGTACAGAGCAATTAGTATTTGGTTAGCATTTGATTTAAAAAGATATCTTGGATGTCATGCTACATCTAAACAAGGTTTTATTCTAATATAAAATATATACTTGTACCAGCTTACTAAATAAGTTGACTGACAAATTATGGATTGATCTCACACTAGGAGAATAAATTAGAAGTGACATTGTAGAATTGATTAAACAAACCAGTGGGGGAAAAAGCATAGATCTTACATCAAAGTACCACCATCTTTTAAGAACTTGTTATTCTAAATTCATAATTATTTCAGCAGCTGACTGTTAAAAGCACCAGCTTTCATGATGCTGTCAGTCTTCATAAGCAAGAACTATGTTCTGTTCAAATCAGCTAACATGGGTAATGTCTCCCAAGAGGTTGGTCGGTACTGCTCACAGGACACATCTCTGTTGGGACAAGTAAGATTACTACCCCTGGCTGTAGGTGTCACTCCCTGCACAAATAGATGAACTGTTCAACCTCCTTCTAGTTCATCTTAAAATTCTGGATTTCAAATTGCAACAGTTTTAAGAGATCTTTATAAACCATCTGGCTGTTAATGCTGCAAACAGCTGGAGCAGTAATTTTATCAGCTGACCCCATGCAAGCCTTCAATGACCAAAGGCTAAAAAGCTGGGGGGTATACGCTCAGCTGTCTTTCATGTGTGCCATCAGTAGGGACTTAAAGCCAACATAATGCTACATGAAATCAAAACAATGGGAACAACCTGTGAAATAGAATGTGTGGTTGTTCTTGCTTGACAACACCTTCAAACGTCAGAGGCAGCTGTCTTCTGCTCTGTTCCACTGATATTGATGTTAGTGTGCTGCTTAATTTTTCTGAAAGGTTATAGCGGCTTGAGCCCCCAGGTGCCTTGCAGCACAGTACTACAGTATCACCAGTTTTGATGGGTCCAGTCTAATCTGTCTGGAGCAGAAGATCTTCTCCCTGCAATGCTAAGTTCTGTTCTGCACAGTCTATTTTTACCTATTAGTATAAATTTACCAGCCAGCGTACACTATGTATAAATATTAGGAAAGAAAAAGGTGAAACCTGCAAATAAAGTAACAGCTGAAATCTGGGATAACTGCCAAAGAGGCCAATTAAATAGATACAGGAAAGTTGTTCAAGTTATTTCCATTCCACAGCCTATTTTAAATAAATAAATAAAGCTGTATTGTATTTTGATACATGCCATATCTGCCAAACAAGTTTTGAAAATTGAGTTGTCACTTTCATAGTGGAGGAATCTGCCTACAACGTAGCCTGTGCCACCCCCTCTCTTTTGATCTGATCCAGGCATTATCTCAAGATTAGCAACCTGGATTGTTAGCACATAAAACATTTGATAATGCTTTTGATGTTATCCACTCAATTGACACGGATCATCCAAAACTATTTTGGGTGATCAGTAGATACTACATACTAGCCAGACCTCTGTAATTATTTAGTATGTAAAATATTTCTGGTTCCTCATCTCTTGACAGTTGAGGTCAAGGGTATGGGGTTAGGGGTCAGAACACCTGGCACCAAACATATCAAACAGGCAATGATTTAATATGGGGGTGAAACAAGAAAAAGAAGATAGTAGACATGAAAGAGTCAAGGTCCTATGCATGTAACTGTTTGCCTCCATCTTAAGTCTCATGGAGAGCAGCGCTCTTCAAAGAGGCAACAGAAGTATCAACTACACAACTCAAATCAACCTGGCAGGCAGACCACAGAGAATCTAACAACATACTTGGGGTCTGTATTACTGAATCCCAAACAAGAAACTTGTGCTGAAGAAGGAAGGGAAATCTTATTTAAAAATGAGTGCACGTGTTAAAGCCACAGGTCCTGGTTTCCCAGTATTTACTTGCTAACTGGATGGCTTTTAAGGTCAAGCAGAAGGGCATATGAAACCTTTCTAGCTGTATTTCTAGGACAGTGTAGCCCATGCACTCTATAGTTAAAAATAGGAAAGGTGGGATAAAGTGTTCTTCTGAAAGTACAAAAAAGGTTTCTTTTGTTTGTAAAGCCTCATCAGCATAGCCTGAGCTCTGTCCTTTCTCAGGACTGTTGAAATTTACATCCTCCCCCCATTTGTCACCCAAGAACTTGGACTTTGCTAGACAACATTATAGAAAACCTGAGTTTATGCTCATTAAGTTTTCAGTTTTAATTGCAGACTACTAAATGTTCTGTGATTGACCCAGAGTGGAGGAAGGTCAATCACTCATTCAGAGTACTAACCCTTTGGATTTCTAGTTAAGTCTATAAACTAATAGAATTTTTTTCCTACAGAACTTAATACAAGAAGGAAAACATTGTATGATTTCATCTTCACTGTTGTCCATTTCTGTGCAGAATTTTAACTTACTACCAACATCATCACTGACATTTTAAATTTCTTTAGTTTATACCATTCCACTACCAGAAAGACAAGCTAATTACACTAATACCAGTAAAGACAGGATGTCCTTCATATAAAGCCAAATGTGTCCCAATTTTGATACACGCAAGCATCTCATTATTTGCTGCCTTAAAGCCAAGTTGTACATCTCTTCAGTGAGCTGTTCCAAAGGACTTCCAGGCTGCCTAATTTTGGTAAATATTGATGCTTCTTTACAATGCTTTATTTTTCAGGCTTTAAAAGACCAGCTTTCTCTAGAAAAGCTGTTTTCCTGATTTAAAGGCCATTCCTCCATCTGTTAGTCTGCATGCTAGTTGGGTACCCCCCCAGTGTCCCCATTCATCCCTTCCAGTGCTCACAAGCATGCTGAGCACAGCCAGGCTGGCAGGGCCCACACCTCACTTTGCCTGTTAATCGCATTGCTCATGGAACAACCCCACCCAGTTGTCTCAAACCTGGCAGGCAGACTATTGCACTGCAAAAGGTTAAGAGCACTTCTGTCTCAGCTGCTGGCTTCTGCAGGCTGGGCTTGCTTTGAAGAATTTTTACCATTATCTGTACATAACCTGAGTTAACGTATAGCCTTCCAGAGTCTGCAGGCTTCCCTGTCCATTTGTTGCTTACAGATTTCCAGACAGATGGACAGACACTCAAGGAAAGTACAAAATAGGAAGATATGTTAGTCAGGAGGCTGTGGTCTGTGACAAAGTGAAACACACACCTTTGCCAGACACAGCAGAAAGAGGATGCTGGACTTCTATTTAGGCCTGCTAGCACACAATACTTATTATTTTTAAAGAAAACAAAAACCCAACCATACCTGGATACTGATTGAGTAGAAGTTACCGATCTTAAAATCACTGGAAAGTACAACTACTCCACTAGAATTTGCTGTTGGGAAGAAGACAGTGTCCTCCATTTCCCTTCGAAATGGTAGATGTTTCTAAGGTAAATCCATACAAGCCAGGCAGATCTGTATTGGCCACATGCTAAAAATGGTGCAAAGAAAAATTCTATAACAGCAAAATGAAGGTTATGGCAGGCAGGTCTGTCTGACTGAGCTATAAAGCAGCTTCTTCTAAACAAATTAATATTAAAAAAACCCTAACAAACCAACACAAAGTAGTCTGTAACTTTAATAGTCTACATTATTAGTTATTCAAACCTTTGGCAAATAAAACACCACGTGACCAGCTAGTGTGTTCACTGTGTAACGTGATTTAAGGAAAATTTAATGCTGCATGCCTACAAGCTGTTCAGTTAATAAACACCTTTGCCTGTGGGAACTACAAAATCTTGCAAGGATATAGACCAGTTCTGCTGTTGCCCTACTACAGATACAGGTCATCTATCAAAAAGTAACCGTCTAATCATTTCACAATATAAGAGATAGGTAGCTACATGCCTTTTTAGTGTGCCACTCAAAGTTTTAACAGCACTGAACAGCTGCAGTGTTTCATTTCCACAAAGCAACTGTTCAGTAGCAGACAGCTGATAATAGCTGTTAGAGGTCCTGTAGTTAGAGCAAGCTGATGAGTACCCTGACAGAAACTGATGGAGCACAGTTCTTATAAGTGAACTTCTAAATTTTGTGGTTTGTTTTTAAAAGTCTTAGTTTTAACAACTGTTTATTTATGAATTGTGTTGGCATAATAAAGTTATTGAAAAATATCCAACCTGCAGTCACACAGTTCTCAATGTCATAGTGCCAGTTAAGCTCAATGAATGATTTTTTTGCAGTAATTGCAAGTCTTGTAACGCATGAGAGAACTAGTTCTAACTAGTTTGTCTGAACTGTTTTAACCTTTGAGCTGCCATAATGTGTATTTTTAACAAATTGTCCTTGCATTTGTGCAAGAAAAGCTATTGATTGACTTTTAAATAGCAAATATCGCCTCCATGGTTACGTACAGATATGTGCCATAAGACAATTTTAAAGCTTTCCTAAGCAAACTAAAAGAATATAAACAAATATTTCAGAGTTGTATTTTGTAGATGTTACATGTACTTCAGAGCATTACGACATTTCTTTTCAGACCTGTTTGTTCTACCGCTGCAGCAAAAGGCAATGCTCAGACTGTTGAACACTCTATAAACATAAAGAGCAAATTACACTACCTGTAGATTGATTTTCTTATGCCTCTACCAGATAGGAATGGTTAGTAGCAAGCTAAATCCTGCTAAAGCAAATTAAGGAAGCATTCAGAAGTGTGCTGAAGTACATCAATATAAAGTTACCCAGTGGAGAACTAAAGAGCAAAAACCTCAGTTCCAAATCTGTTAAGATTTCAATAAGAGCTGCTTACCAGCAAACAAAAAAAATTTCTACTTTCACTAGGCATGGTCCTTATTCAACAAAAGGACCCCAGTAGGCCTGTTCTAGAGGGTCCAAACAAACTCATGATGGAGTCTCTTCTTTTATTACTGTAATTCACCGTATTCTCTTCCTGAGCAAGGAATACTCTATTCCTACTGCCATTCAGCCATGGAAAACAACACGATTGACTGTCTCTTCTAACTATTGATAGTTTGTGTTTTGGTTATCATCTAATCCTTATCTAAATTTTGTCATTACTATTTCATCACCACTTAGGAAATTATTAGTTAATCTTATTGTTGCCAATTTTGGAAAATGGAGATTCCTATCACTGCATTTATACTTATCCATTAAAATAATTACTTTTGTCATCTTCCAAACTCAATTATACTGCAATCAATTATATAGGTTTTAAAGTAACACTCCAAAATTGTAATTTGATAAAGTACTGCATTGTCATATGCACAGTGGTGTCCCTCACTGTAAGTGTAATAGTTGTGAATTTGACACACTCACTGACACAAACTGATGTAGCCTGCATATTAGTCAATCTTAATTCTTCACTACAGCAAAGTTGACTATTAACTACAGAAAGTAGTTACTGCCATTACTGCCATTTTAGAATGCAAGTACTAAGAAAACCGGCCAATTAAATAGGTATACAGCATTAAAAAGAACATTAATGTTGTATTAACCCAAATCCAAGTTCTGGGGAAGTTCTGTAAGTAGCTTGAAAGAGCCAGAAGTTAGAGTTATTCACTGTGCCTGTAACAAACTTGAACAGAAAGAGTTCTGTGGGGAAGTGTGTACTAAACTGGCTTATGCTGTGCCTCTCCTTTACTGGGTTGTCCTACATATATGCACGTGCTTATTTTCTTAAAGTGTTTCAGAGATTCTCCAACATGGATTATGGTAAGTACATAGCATAACATTAAGAGAAACTTGGACTTTTTCTGTCTCTTGACCGCTCTGCCTTGTTCAGCTTCAACTGTTAGTGAAGTTAGGTTCCTCATTCGTCCTCTGTTATGTAACTGCATCGCAGCTTAGCACTGAAATGCTTCATTTTAGAAAGGGATACACTGATGTGTTTTGCCTTTTGGAAAGCAGAAAAACAACTAACTTTTTTTTTTTTTTTTAGTGAATGAGATCATAGGAAGAGATATGTCACAGATCTCAGTGTCACATGGAACAACAGTGGCCAGCCAGTCTACACGTACATGTCCTGGATCTCTGGAGACAAGAATATCTGATGGAATCCAGTAATGAATAAGCTCACTACTAAACATCCATGAAAACTTAACAGTTTCACTGAATATTTCTTCACCCTCTTCCTCTTTAAACTTACTGTGCTTCCAACTCTGTGGCCTTTATGAACTGGAACGGTGGATCCTTGCAAAGCCCTTTTAGTGGGTTACACTTTTGATGTAGAGACAGAGCATTTATAATTATAGTTCCTCAGATGCTGTAAAGAGACTTCTTAAAATGGACACACAGAATCTACACCAGATATTTTAACTGTTTTAAAGTTACAAACAAGCTTTGCTTTTTGCATTTAAATAGAATACTTTTATATTGTAAGTGCTTCAAATGTGTGGAGATGTTAGTTTGCTCTTATAATATTCACAGTACTGAATGTGGGAAAAGATTTAATACACATCTTCAGTGTGCTGCTTTCCCTTAGAGATAGTATAGTTTGTAACTGATGATTTGTAACACCTTTTGGTCATTTTGGAAAGCCTTTAAGCTTATATTAATTTTTTTTAATGTTTTCTTCCAGCGGCAAATCATACCTGTCACCCAAAGCCAATGCCATGGAAGCTGTTGTGTATACAAATACTGTAGTGTTTTCTTTCTTAGATTCATAGGAAGCAAAGCCAAACGTAGATCTGCACTTGTTTATAAACTGAAAATGTTACTTGATAGGCTGCAAAAAGACCATTCCATCATGAAAGTGTTGGGATAGAAATGACATTCCAAAACTTAACTTTTATAACTTGTGGATAATCTTCCTGTTCTTTATTAGCACAGGCTCCTTCTTGAAATAGCTTTTTCTTAGAAAGTTATATTTGTAATCAAATTTGAGCAGTAGAATTTTAGATTGAAGAACAGTGACATCAAAGCCATGTTAGATACCAGAGAAATTTTATTATTTGCTGAGGGTCTAAGTGTTCGTATTATCCCCTACAGAATAGGGTTTTGAAATCACTGATTCAGTGGCATTCAAGTTCTCCATGCAATAAATAATTTGATCACATCTGTATCTTCTATATGCTGTATGCTTGATCATGCCACTTGAAAGTCCTAATGAGGTGACAATTACAGTTCTTTAAGTTTAAGCTGTTGATAAATGTCAGTTTGCTAAAAAGTAACTTACTGCAAATTAGTGATTAGTTAGTATAATTTGCCCATGTTTCATTGTAAGTGTGTGAAGCAGAAGCTACCAAAGAAACACACAAGATTCATAGCAGTAGTAACCATCATGCTGTGCCCAAAGGATGCATTTCCCTCACCCACGTAGTCTGATCCAATTGAAACAGCCTGTTTACATAGTTATTCAATAGCCTCAGGCCTCTATGATTAGAAACCTAGGAGAGGAGCTGAAATTGCCTGCTTAGGCCACAAACATTTCCCTCCCCAAGAATACAGCATTGTTTACAAAACATTCTGATATGGAACGTACAGGGTACAACTATCATAGCAAAGCAAGATCAGAGACACACTGAACCTCAAAACATTTAAGATGTTAGTTTTAGTTTGGGTGAGCCATGAGACTAACAAAAATTAAGAATGTACACAGCCAAAAAAAATTGAAATATAGAAAGTGTATTTGCATTGAAACTCAGACAATTGTAGACATTGTAGTGGTTTAACACATGCAGAGCACATGCCTCTTTCTGCAGAAAATTATTATAGACTTTTAAATTTACAGTCAAATGGTCCTAAGGTAGATACCATTACTGAACTATAATACTTGTAAGAATAAACATAGGTTCTTTCTACTGATGTTACCCTTTGGCAGACAGTCACGGGGAAAAGCATTCCATTGAGCTTTTTGCAGGCAAAATATTACAGCTAAATTTAAGTCAGCACCCAAGCAGTACCATTAAAGTATCTGTGATTGCATCTTTGTAGTAGTTCAACCATGAACTTTTCAAGAGACCATACATTAAGCAGGTGAATTTACACTTTTTTCATGTACTTCCTTTTAGGAGTGCAGTCTAAGGCCACATGTTTCATAGTTATCTCAACACAAGGCACTGTGTGTGTGCTGGGAACCCTAAGCATCCTTTTTGTGAATGTATCTTTAATGGTGCAAATCTTGAAATTTGAGGAAAAAAAAGAAAAAAACCCAGGGCTGTAATCTGAAGAGTGTGATATTGTAATTGTCCCTCAGCGATGGTGCTCTACTCTGTCCTCTTACATTAAAGATCCTAGAAAGGGATTCACATGCTCAGAAATAATACCTACTTAGGTTTCTAACGCTTAACCCAAACAAACAAAACCAAAAAAACCACACAATGCTGTAAAACTGAGTAATTGTCTTCAGACCGTGTACTGGTGGCAAGGCATGTTCCAGTTTTCATTCATGTTACTGGGTCTTTTGCATTAACCATTGTTGGTAGGAGAATTCTAATTTAATAGCTTTTCATACTGTATGGGATTTATGCTCCTTTATCCTACCGGTACAGATTCTCCTTGCAAGTTCTCCAAGTAGCTGGAATTCACACTGTACCTAAAATATAGGAGCCCAAACAATCCGGAGTTGCTATGCACTAAATTTTCTGATGCCTTTAAATACCTTGATGCCTGTAGACATAGAGACGCTTTCCTATTTAAAATTGAAATTTTAAAAATATAGCTTTGGATACTAAAGCAGTTTTGTATCTGCCTTGTAAAAGCTTCGATACAAGGGTCTTAATTTTATTTTAGCTTGTGTGATAACATAGGTAAAGACTGTTAATCATGTATAATTTTAGTGATATAAAAAGCACACACTCTCTATTGGACTATGCAAATTTAATTAAACAACAGAACCCGGCAACTGTTGATATTTTGTTGGCATCCACTCCCTTGCCCTTAAGTCCTTCTCTCCAAGTACTTTTCCAAAACTTTTTACTCATTTAGATTATGCTGAAGGAAAGCCTTAATGATGAGGTAGCTTTTCTATAAAGGAGGTCAAAGATCAATGTTTGAAACAAAAAATTAAGGGGTAGTATATTAATCGGGGGGGGAGGTGGTGGGGATGGTGTGATTTCTGAAATTACCATAAACTAGCAATCTGAATTTCTGCAGTAAAACTTCCATGTGATCAGGGGAACTGCCATCCTTTTTAAACCAAAGAATGAAAATAACATGACAGTTCTGTTCTGATACAGACAAAGCTTTGAAACTCTATTTTTGATACTCATAATGGATGTCATTCCTTGAGGTTCAGAAATTGTTCAAATTGATGTTTTATATTTAAAAATGTGGGACAATAAAGATTAAGTTCTAGATGTTTACAGAGCCTTGTATTGTAATTTCATGTACATTTTGTATTTTAAACATTTTTGTAAGTTATGATTGCAGTGCTACTTGCAGAAATAAAGGGAAGAACTTGCATTTAGGCTCTTAAATCATAGTGTTCAAATAAATAAACAGAACGCAAATGTGCTGTCATTTATTTAAAATGCAGACCCAAATACCGAGTGGGAAGAAACCCCCGACTTGGGATGCTGTGGTAGAGAGCTGTGCTCAGTTGTGACATTAAACGAGCAACATTTAATACTTCCCCTAGAAGAGTGGAGATTTTGGAGCAGGCACTGTTTGGGGCTCAACTGCAAGCCAGCACCAGCGAGCCAATGGACACATAATGAATGATCAGCCATAGTGGCACAGTACCAGTTTGCACCAGAATGAGTGATTTCCTGTTTGCAGGTCATATTAGATGAACACAAGATTATTTTGCGAAATTATTCTGGAAATTATTGTTTATCATAAATAGTAGTTTTAATTCCTGAAGAGATATTGTCATAGGCAAGATGCAGTTAAGCTGTTTCAGGAAGAGATGTAAAATCCCTATAAAGTCTAAAACCTCCCTTACAGTTTTGTTTCCACATGTTTTATTTATCTGTGGGATTCCTGGGTGCATTGAGGTGTGCAGGTTCCGAACTTGACACTGATGCTAAAGCTCTGGCCTTTGGTTAGCACTGCACACCTGGTTGAGAGGAAAGGAGCAGCGATCACTCAGTGATCTCCTACGCACATTGTACGGTGAGAACCTGGGCAGTTTAGGATTAGCTTCTTAGAGTGCATGTCCTGACCAATTACCTTCACCAATGCTTTTTTATCTATAAATATAACAGAAAGGGGTAGCTACAGTGCCAGTAACTGAATAAGAAGTAATTATATCAGAGTTTTACTAAAAATAGCACAAGAAGTTTGAAAGCTGTTCCACATGTTTTCTGGTGTGATTACCCAGTATATAATTAGCATATAGCAGTGCCAGTAATATCTATGATTGACTACATATGCTTCACTGTCAATTCCAGCCTTCTTTCAGATGCAAATAGGCTAAAGGGTGATTCACTAAATATCGACTGGGTAGGAGAGAGAAGATCTGCAGTCACACTAGGGCATGTAAAGCTGAGCATCCCTAACCCTGAGCACTAACACCTGCGTGTTGTGTTGCAAAGGGGACACTGTTCCAGGCATGGTGAAAATATCACTTCTACCTTGCAAAACACCGTTTTGTAATGCCAGGTAAGCTGAGAGAAGGAATGGTTTGTTAAAGTCAGTTCCTGCAGGAGAGTAATTGGAAATATCTGATCATTCAGGACCCAAACCCAAAGGAAGTGCTGGCAGAAATCAAGACCTTTTCATTCTCTTACTGTAGCTGGAATTTCCTTACGACATTCCGCAACAATACTTGTGCTATATGCTTCCCTCTGCTTGATCCTGGTCATTTATTCCCCTCCTTGCCCTCTCTCCCAGCCTAACTCAAAATACCACTGTATGCTTTGAATCCAACACTTGCTCTGCTCCAGTGAAACAAGTATTGAAATCTTTTCCAAATAGTACACACTTATTTTTCCCCCTCCTTGGCTTTAATTAATTGACAAGAATAATAGCTAGGAACTAGGGACTGCCATAGTGATTAAAGTATTATGGTACGCGAAAGGCCATTAAGATCAACACAGAAAAGAAACAGGTTTTCTGATAAACATAAATGCACACATAGGTTTGCTTACAGACTTCTCTGGTGCCCTAAGTTAATACTGAACTTTATTCTGCCTACTAAAAAGACAAAGTTTGTCAGTCATTCTTAACACAAAAATCATTGTATTTGCCAAGATTATTGTCCAATAATTTGTTTCTTAGAAAATCTATGTTACCAGTAACATCTGCTACGTGTAAATGAGAACAGAAGGGAAAAAAATAACCAACCAGACTTCAAGAAGAAGGAAAAAAAAATGGGATACTTGCTTTGAAAAGCCTTTTATGTACCATGAATTTTGTTTTAGAGAAGTCAAGCGTCAAGTTACACAAGTTCTCTCTGCTGTTTCTGCAAATTTATAATGAAGCTTGTTGGTTTCTTATTATTAATGATTAAGTTTCTTATCTTTAAAAATTGTCTGGAAACTGGGAGGAGGGTGTGTGTGTAATGAGGGGGGAAGTACTTCTCTCTTCCTTGCTGTCACCGTTCTGACATCTGCTGGTAAGAGCTGGAAGTTCTTACTTTGTACTTGCTCCCATTACAAGGGCTCACTCTCCAAAAAGTCATTCAATGGCATTCTCATTTAACACGTTTATTTATAAAAGTACCTAGTTAAGTGCTGGTGCAATTGACGTATATGTCAAAACAAATGCATTCAGTCATAGATACAAGAAAACTTGTATCAGCTCATACCTAAATAAGCCAATCAGAAGCTACATCAAGCTGCCTGAGCACTGCTTAGCCTGTCAGCAAGCTATGTTAACTTCTGTGCCAATTTAATAATTAAGTTATGACCTCTTAATACAGTGCAGAAAGAGTTAAACCTTCCATAAAGACAGACTTTGGACATCTCTCAGAAACCCAACTGCATATACAGGGTGTTAATCAAACACAAGCATTTAAGATAAGAATGATCTAACTGGGTGGGCAAATAAGCAAAGAAAAACTACAAAAAAACCTTAGAGTGGCTATTTTTTTAAAAACTGGTATTGTGACATCTAGATCTTTCTCAAATCAGCAATTTGATGCCCAAGGGCCTCAGCCCTTGCAGATTTATTTCAAAAGGCAATGTTGCCATTCAACTTTTCTTACAGAAAGATTCACCATGACAATGCAGATTTTTTTTAAAATGTGGTTAAACACGTCTGCATGTACAAGCTGTGTAATCCATAAAGATAAAAGGGAACCAGTGAAAAAATAAAAAGTTGGGTCTAAAAAAAGGAGCACAGTAGGAAAAATTCCCCAAAGGCTGGACAGACTGGTTCTCAAGGTAAGAGGGGGAGTATGTGGGCTGAAAGGCCTGAAAATTATCTAGGCAAGACAGCCTATCCCTTGCATAGAGAAGTTCGACTCGAACAAATAACTGAAAGTTCATATTGCAAATACTGGCAGTATTTGAACCCCTGGTGCTGTTTGTTGGGTGTTGGCTCTTTAGTTTTTCCCTCTCACCAGTCCTAATAATCAAACTCTAGTTCTGTTTCTAGCATCACTGCAGTTGCATCCTCCTACCCACTCAACTCTTTCCTATCCACCTGACCTATCTATTTCACAAGAAATACTACTGCCAGCTTGTTCATTTTTGTAATTTTTTATCAATATGCCATAGTTTTCAAAGAAGAGCGACGCACCAAAAGAGAACCCAGACATTCATGAAAACATTGTTTGGGAAAGCAGTGTTGAATAATCTGTGGTTATCACATGAAATAAGCAGGAGGGAAATGAGAACAATGGCTTTTAAAAGTTCTTGTGTCAGTGGAATGAGAAATGACTAATGACTTGGAAAAGACCTTTTCATAAAAGGCAGAAAAGAGAGGAAGCAGACTGATTACAATCCTGTCAACTGGGAAGGCCAGTGTTTCTAAGAAAACATGTAGTTTTAAAAAACAATGAGCACGTCTACACCTTAACAATTGTAGCATCGAGTATCAAACATACAAACTCCTAAGGCAAACTTCTTAACATACTAGATCTTCCACAAGCAGCAAGAGTAAAGCTAGCATAGCACTGGCTAACTTCAGTTTTCAGGATTTCATCTAGTATTGAGCATTTTTTCGGACAAGGTACAAAGACTCAGGGTTGCCATCCTAAATTTAATATAGCTTGGTACAAAGGGCGCAATGGATTCTCTCTGCTGAAGTGGTAACAACATTGCAAGAAACTTAAACAACACAGCAGAGCTGAATGGTTTCCCAGTTCTCTTAACGTGCATCCTAATTTTTTCCTCACTGCACTAAAAAGGATCTGTTTGTAAATATTCCATGACCTCCCTGGTGCATCCACCAGCCAAGTCTTTCTTACAATGTGTTGGAAAAGGACAAGACAGATTTTTAGAAGTCACCATGTCAGTGTTTTCAAGTAGGAAATTCTGTGAGTATGATGTAAGAACAGATTTTTCCACTCTTCTGTCATTTGAACAAGTGCCTTCAAAAAGTGGCTGCACAGCCAGCTCCAAAGCACTGGTTTTGTATGATTTAATAAATTATGGTTTAGTTTTAAAGTCTGGCATCGTAAGAAATATCATGATAATAAAGGTGCATCCATTTACAAATCAGACACAGTTTCAATTCACAGCAGATGTGCAGATTTCCAGTTTAACTGTCATTAATTCAACACACACCATGTTTTTATGCAGTGTCTCCAAGCGTACTGGTTGCTTATAAGATATTAATCCTTACAGCTGCATGTAACTTGGAACAGTTGTTGTTCAGGTCTGTGCTATGTGATGGTCTTAAGTTCCTAGAGTAATTGTTTCTGTCTCTGGCTGTACTAATTGGCACACAGCTGTTTGCTGTGCCAACGTATTTGTGCAATTCTGTGTTCCCACCACTTCTTCCCTTACCAGGAATAAAAAACTTGCTTATGAAATCTTGAACAGAAAGCAAATATGAGGGGTTGAGGATAACTTTACTCAAGTAATAGCAAATACCGCCCTGTGACATTTGCCTGGCTGTAGTCACAGTAGCTGGATGAGGAGTACAAGTCATCAGGCCAATAGGACAAATAAGGCAATACTGAAACTGAATTAAGTGCTACTATGGGATTATTTTTTCTAAGGATATGAGAAAAAGAAGCTATGCCAAGAATGTCATCATTGCCATCTGACCTCACCACTGACAGAACAAACTTATAAAGGAAAAGTTGCTCAAACAATGCAGGAAACAAGCAATCCAATGCTGGCTAAATACTGGGCTGAATGACATCGTGGTTTGGAGAGACAGAAACACATGCATACATCTTGTGGCTGTCAGCGGAGTTTCACTGAGAGTCTAAAATGCTGATTGTCTGAGCCTAGGTTCTTTGGAACTAATCCAGATGCTAAAAATGACACTGGAGACTAATAAGGCTTCCTTAGCTAGAAGGAGAAAAAAAATATTAAAATAAATTATTACTGAGCAGGTCTGTCTCCAGTTTCAGTCTTCCACTACAGAAGGTTAAAACTCAACTCCTACTTCATATCAGAAAGCAGAAAAATCTCCCTCAAACTTCTTAGCAATACTGTTTAGATGGCAGTTAAGTAGTTAACCCTTTAACTAAGCAAGAGGTAAATATACCACTGGCTAAGCAGGGCATGTTCTAGTGGTTATTGTTCAATTTTTCTGTCCCATTTTTGCCTTTCCTACTGGACACCTCCCTCCCCAGCTGTGCCATCTTTGCTTTATATCACTTGCATGTACATTACACTGTGCTCAAGGTTTTTTCCAACAGCACATACTCCTAGCAGTTCAAACACCGTATGAAGCAGCTGAGTAAAATAGAATTCTATCCATTGTAATAAAAAAAAAAAAATCCCATTTAGTTGGAAGGACATGGTCTAAATACGGTACGGGTCCAACTGACATTAGCTATTTAAACAGTGACTAATTCTTTCATAAACAAAGTAGAGAAAATGAAAAAGGCGGTTAAACTATCTCCACTCAGCTTGTAAAATAGTTCTAAAGCTACATTGTGTTTCTTTCATCCAAAATACACCAGAGTAGCTCAGCCATCACTGAAGGCCACTTTGGAGACAGTAAAGATCTGCTGCAGATGGGCCCAACCAAGCAGAATCAGAACTGGATATCCTATAACCTAAAATAATCCTCAGTAGAGATGTTAAACAAAAGAAGAAGAAAAAGTAATCACAATGAGACAAGTGGAGCTTGCTAGTTGGGCTGTTCCGGATGTCTATCTCAAGCTCTCAAATTTGTTTTAAACAAGCAAGCACCTTCAAATCTTCATTTGGTATTGCTAGCACTCCACAGAAACAGTTAGATACAATCAAGTTTTCTGCTCTCAACAGCATATTGACTTTTTCACAATTACTTTTTTTTTTTTTTAAAGCAAACTGCATCTTGCCAGGGGCAGAGTAGGTTGCTACAACATTAGCAACTTTACTTAAGAGATCCCATCTTTATGCCTGCTGTCCTAATTCCCTCCAAGAAAAGTCAGGGGTTGGAAAAAAGTTCACAAAAACATTTAGGCACAACTCATCTTCTCACTAAGTTTTCAGGACACATCTCTGGACTGTCTTTTGTTTAGCCAATGAGGTGTGAGCACTCATGAAACACATATCTGAATCCAGCTGGTACTTTGTGATCTTCCCAAAGGCACAGCCACTGGCCATAAAGCAAGACGTTAACTGTGTACCAGCCTTTTATTTGTAACTGAGAGGAAGGTTTAGGCTCACACACAGTTTGATTTATTTCTCCCCATATGTATATTCTAAGTCACTTTATTCTCAGTATGATTCTCACAAAATAAACATAAGCAAGAAGGAATAGGAGACGAAATCTCCCATGCAGAAAGGTCAGTGGGGAAAAGAGCTTTGACCTGCCTTCACTGAACCAAACACAGAGGTTCACAACTTCTACAGTGTCTCTCTACCAAACTCCAGCAAAGCCACTGCTGCTCCTACTTCTAAGGACTGGAGTATCTAATACCTTTTTCTGACCGTAAATAGTGACAGAAAATAGCTTTTCCCAGCATCTTGCTGCTTTCACTGTAGAGACTCATGATCTAGAATACAGGGCCTCAGAGAAAGTGTGTTCTGCAGCAAGGAGCGGCATCCACCAAAGGGAAAGAGAAATATTTTCCAACCCTACCAGCGTCCATCTTCAAAAATGCTAAGTGTCAAGCAATAGCTCCCAAACTGAAGGTGTAAGGACTGAACAATGTTCCTGGCCTGAAACCTCCCTAGGTATTCCATAAGCAGCCCCACTGACCCTAAGGCTCAAGGCTTTCCTAGCCGAGGGAACAGTCCTAACAGTACCATATGTTGTTCTCCAACTCTACAAGCATCCACCTTCAAAAATGCAGAATGTCAAGCAATGGCTCCCAAACAGAAGGTGCAAGGGCTGAAAGATATTCCTAGACTTAAACCTCCCCAGGTAGCCCACAAGTTCTTAGCAAAAGAACTGATGTTTAACATGTGTAAACATTCACGCACACAGGGAAGGAAAACAGCCTTTATCTTAACTAAGAGCGTGTCCTACTCAATAAAAGGATAGAATCTGGAAGGTGGGGGGAGCAGGAGGGATTAAACTGGTATAAATCCTCTAGAAAACTTGAAAAGAGTGAGTGGATGTAAAAGCTAATGATGCCCTACCAAGAAAGTGGAAGACAGAAAGACTAAACCCTTAAGTAGCTCTTATCAGAAGGGGAAAGAGCAAAGCTGTTTACTACACAAAGGAGAGCTTTCTCACAGAGTGCAAATGTAACTAGACTAAACATGGGATTGTTTTTTCATTAAAGACATGGGTGTAGAAATAAACAACTCCCACCCCTCAAAAAAGAAAAAAAAAAAAGGGCAAGCAAACAACAAACCCACTTACTCTTAGGCTTATGATTAAAGCTGTATTCACAATCTACATTGCACTTCTGTTAAAGTAATTTG
This sequence comes from Zapornia atra, assembly GCA_013400835.1. NCBI lineage: Eukaryota > Metazoa > Chordata > Aves > Gruiformes > Rallidae > Zapornia > Zapornia atra. The sequence continues at coordinate 18,225 of VZTU01033850.1, forward strand.
GCAATGCAGTAAGGCATCCCTTATCCTAACAAGTGTTGAATCTATAAACAGACTTCAGGACACTTTAGTAAGTGACCCAGCTAGCCACTACTTCACCCACTCACTTGAAATCATAACAGTGGGTTTCCAATTCAAAAGGTACAGCCCAGGGAAGAGCTGACAGCATACATGCCAGAGAGGCAAAAATAACTTCTAGTAACTGTTGGCCATACTGGAGGCTCTCCTGCTGGGTAACCAGTTATTTATTTGGTACGTGCTTGGAGTCCAAGGCTCACAGGGCTAGAACATCACAGCACTGATTAAGCTTTGGTGAAATACACAAGGATGTCTTAGGATGTACTAATTTTTTCAGTATTACTGTATCATAGACAATTTGTGCTATAGTTTTAGTTTAACCCACTTTCCATTATGAGACATTTCAAAAAAACATGCTAGTCACCAGGGAGACGACTATCACTTGGCTGGGATGCAGATGTTTAATATTAATTATAAGTAGTCAAGAAATGAAGAAACATCACAGCTAGCTGAAATACCAGTAAGTCTTAAGCAGGTATTACAGAATTATCTGAGTTTGTGCAGGCCACTAAGGTAAATGTTTCCTTAAGCAATCATCATTCGAATTCCATCAAGTTATTTTTTACTATTTCCCAAGAGATAACAAATTCTCCATTAAATACTGTGATCCCCAGTTCCTGGAACTCGATAGATGTTTTGGCTGACATTTCAGGTCACATATATAAAGTATTTTAGTCTTATCAGTTATGATGTGTACCTTTTAGTATCTGTTTTTGTCAACATACCACATATTGACTATGAGCTGTTCCATCATTGATCTTTCTTGTAAGTCAAACCATTTTAACCATTCACAGCTTCACCATTTAAGGTCGGTCCCAAATCAGAAGAAATTTAAGGTGCTAATGGAATTGCTTCTCTTTCCTTCCATGCCATATAGTGAATCTATATCAGGTTCCACTTGGAAGGAGAAGGACCTCAGATTAGGAACCAGAATTCAGAAGCCAGGATTAGACAGGTTTGGATGATGCACTCATGACAGTTCCCCAGCTCTCATGACAGAAACAAACCGGTAAACTGCGAATGTGTGGAGAGGGGGACAGGATAGTACTATTCAAGTGCTTATATTTATTTGCCTATTTGCAACACAACCTACACTGGTAGCAGTGACTCCTGCCAGCTCTTTGGTTAGAGATGTTTGTGTTATCTCACTCCACTCTGTTGCTAACATTTTGCATTTACAGCCTTCCTTTCCAGCCCCAGAATTCAGCTGCTACTGAAAGACACTCAGGTTCTCCTAATGCCTTATTTATGCCCCAACATTGAATTAATTTAAGCAACAGATGGTGGTTGACAAACCTGAGAAGTTTTTAAACACACACTTCTCTTCTCAGTTTCATTAATTTAACAGTAATCAATAATTTATATATAAACAATTAATTCAGTGTCCCTCTCTTGTTCCTAAAACAGTACAGAACCATCCAAACTACATGAAACAATTGCCTCAAACACCAACCACGCTAAACAACTGCTCAGAAAGTCTTGGGTCTCCCCTGCCACAAAAGGTACTACCTGAAAGTCAGTATTACACCACAGGCTGTTGCCACAGAACAAATGCATAACTGAAGAAAATGACACGAAGGTGCATTAAGAAAGGCAGCATTAAATCTTAAAGCCTGGAATCCCAAAATTTACCACAGTATGTGTCTCAAAAAAATTAAGTGAGGAAAAAAATCCAAACCCTTCTACACCCTTATTTGTTGGTGTGAGTGAGGGTGGGTGGGGTATACTGCAGAATTTTGTATGGAGAAATGTCTCTTTGTACGCAAGAAAAATAAATGGCAAAAGGGGCTGGATTGAGGAGGCACAGCCAGGTAGGACTGATGATTCAAAAACGGCTTTTTGGAAGAGAAGCCATTCTGAAAGAAAACAACTCTGTCCTTCAGTGAAAGGGCTTCCTGATACAGTAGGGTTAAGAGGAAGTCTTTGCTCAATGTTGGAACATTTAAATTATTTTCTCTAAAAAGTCTGAATAATTAAGGCTGGCCTTGGTTGGCCTTCCAGCAACTACTGTAGCCACTCCACTGCCTTCACACAGCTGGAGCAATGTTTACAGCAGTCCAAGAGCTGAGCTCTTCTCAGAACATGGTGGGTGGGCTGGGAACAGTAGGCACAAATTGTGCTCACACTGCACAGCAGCAAACTGCCTATCCACTGACACCAACCCCCTCCTCTCTGCTCCCAGCTCAGACTTAAAAGCCAAGCCACGCACCTCAGGATGTCAGGCACCCCTTGATACTTCCTATAAATATCTTCCCATCAGCATGTCCTCCCAGAAGCGTCCATTAAATTACTCTTAGAGCAGTAGCGAAAAGATTATTTATAAAGCTCCACATTAGCGATCTTTTAGGAAACTCTGCAGTAAGATAAGTGCAGAGGCACTTTTTGAAAGGGAGGGACACTTTCCCATCATGAAGCATTATCAAGAGAACATTATCTTTGATGCTTTAATACATTTGAGTCAAAGCGCTATATGTGTGGTTTGACTATTGGTCTGAATTGGACTGCATTTACTGTATTCACTTAGAAAATAATATTTCTTTTTAAAGTTATTTCTTGGAGCTTCTAAATGAAAGCCTGAACAACTGGAGGGAAAGAGAGGATTAAAAAAAGTACATAAATATCACGAGCTGCTGATCTTATTCACTGTTGAGATACTACATGAAAATACTGCACGTAAACAAAGATAACTTTAAAGTAAATGTTAACATCGTGCTTCAAATACAGCCAAACGTAGCCAAACTAGTTGAGCTGCTTTCACAAACAAAGTCTAGATTTAGGGAATATCAGAGGAAATCTGGGCAGTGATGGCTGTTGCTTCAGGCAGATGTCTGGCCCATTTCTCTGAACGGATAGCACAATAAAACCAAGCAACAGGTAACTCGATATAAAATGCCTGCTATGCAGAGGTTACAAAGTGCCCACTGCACTGGTGTGGGGCATATTCTGAAGAGAAAATATATAAAGGACGGAGAAGCGCGAGACCTTTAGATTTGAAGCACAAGTGCTGCCACAAAGGCATTCTGGCAACGCAACTGGAGAGTTACGAGCATCAAAAGGTAGGACAACATCATTCATTTTGTATAATTTCACCCTTGGTATGAACTGCCACTTCCATTTCCATATTAAAAAATCCAAACAAAACTACCATGCTTTACCCTTTCTAACACTGCAAAGCCACCAGAGTGACAGGCAGTATTTTGAAGTATTTTCCATATCACTAATGGCCATCTATTTACAAGCCCTGCCATTAGTGAAGAAGCAGCAGGGTTGAGTTTCAGATCTTAGGTTTTGTCAAATGTGAAAAACATCATCTTAATCTCTCAAATTTGGAGTGGTTGAAGGGCAGCAAGCATTGAATGCCGTATCATTTCTAAAGCACATCAGCAGAACACATTATAAGAGAGAAGAAGGAATAATGGGTATGGCCTCTAACATTGTATCTCCTGTGAAGCAGACTTACGCTCCTTACCATTTGGCACAGTGTGTCTACTCACCCAAATACTATTTAAGCAATGCTGATCTGCAAAGCACTGTGTTATTTGCATCAGGAAAGGCACTGAAAAAGTAATCTGAGGTACCAATGTTGTACTGTTTAGGGAACTAAGGATGGAGTGTTTTTAATAAAATTCAAAAAATACCCTATGGTTTATGTGGGTAGGAAATAAAAATGAACGATAAACCACAGAGCCCTTTTTTTCTTGGGTACACTGAACAATAGAGAAAAGCATTCAAGTGGGGCCAGGGAGAGCAGTGGTTTCCAGCATTCAGAAAACATGCAAGTCCTCTTATACAAAGAGTTTGTAGAGTTTGATTTTTAGTGGCACAGTCTGTTAAACAGTATTTCCTGTATTTCCTTCAAATTTTTTATCTATCACAAATATAAAACTGAATATTTCTGAAACTGGTAAGAAAACATGGGAATGAGAAGAATTTCTAAAGATGTGCTGCGTTTGCTAAATAGAATTCAAAAGTTACTCATTAATTCAGTAATAGCTTTTCTGAAGAATTTCTGACTCAAATGACAGAGATTGGGTTCTAAGATCCAAGGGTGTCTGTTTCATTCCAGCTCCATAATTATACCTCAAAGTTATGTGCTTTTTACAGTGACATCAATACAAATATTGCATGTTCCCTCTTGCTAAATAAGTCTTGTTTTACAGGGATGAAAACTGAGCTGCTGGCATAAGAAATGCTGTTCCTTGGCTCTTCCTTCCAATTTCAGATCCAATTTCCTATTCTACATCTAGAGGCTAAACCTTCATTTATGCTCAATGACAGACATGTAATGAACAAAGTGCAACTGCATCCAGCTACCTTTCCCCCACTTTTGTTTACTTTCATTGTCTCCAAAAGAATCTCACATCCATCATTTTATAATTGGTTGCCACTGCAGTTCATGAGACTTCGCAACATGAGGGGAAGGACCTCTGTGCTGTTAACTTCATCCCTACTTGTCCAGCTTTTTGATATAACTACACTTGGTGCCGGTGAGGCTGCACTGCTGCTCAAAGCTACCCATCTCAAAGCTGGTGTAGTTAAATCTACAAAGTGCTTTGACTGATTTTATCCTCACCATTACTGCTCCATTTCTGGCTTGTCTGGAATTACCTCAGAATGGTCTCCCAGTAATAATGCCCTTTGTCTCCAGCTCACCCCTTGCTATCCAGAATATTGGATACTACAGACTGCCTCTTCAGCATATTTCCAATCTGTTTTTCCTGCTCAAAGCAGGTCAGAAAATCATAGCGCCTTCTAAACCCTTAGAAGAGCAATGTTAAGCTCTATATCACAAGTCAAAAGAGTCTAGTCATTACAAGCCCTCTTGAAAGCCATAAGATCCAAAACTGAACTTCCCCTGTAGCTGGAAGCTCTTTGAGTCCCCTTCAGTTGACGATTACTATGCTACAACATCACCACGCTATTGCCCTGGAGCAGCTATATTTTAAAAAAAGAACAATTGGACGATGTTCTGGTGCCAGTGAACAGAATAGGAAAAGAGACAAACCAACAACACAACACCCCCCACAAAAAAATCAGCCTTAACATCACCGTCAGAACTGCCCATTGTTAGCATTGACTCTGCAATGCCATCATCAATGTCTAGACCCACAGCATTATAATTTACTTTACTTTTCTAAACCAGCTCCCACTATCCCCACAAGCTGAAAATTCACAATCCTTTCTTTTCTTACTTCTTTACAAAATAAGATAAGGTTACTCTCATAAGAACACTGACACAATGGTATCCCTCTGTCAATATATTTTATCTGAGCAATATGGTTAAATTTAGAGTCAAGCAGAAGTCACACACCACTGAAAACATGGAAGCTGCCAGCCTTATAAGTCTTCTCCTCACAAGAGAAACGTTCCATTTCACATGAACACCAGCAGGTATAATTCCAACTTTTTACTGCTTGTTTAGCATCTACTTATGGCATATAGGTCATCATCTATCCTGCACTCCAGAACCCATCAGGAATGTGATGTACTTCTGCAAAGTCATTTTTGAAGGATTTAAGAGGTAAATACCACACACAAACATACAGGACTATAAATTGTCAAATCACCTATAATGATCAGGCATAGGTTACTTCAGTGTCAGGACAAATTAAGCAATTCCCCTCCAGAAAAAGAAAATTAAAAAAAAAAGCCCTGACTTTTTCAGGGACATGTTAACTTCATGCTCTTACTGCAATTAATATCCAGTGGAGCTTGCGAGGATTTTCACATTAAAGTTCATGATTGCACAAGGTCCACATTGCATCAAAAACACAGACACTCCTAATCCAATGGGAATGAGACCCACATTTTCAGAGCCTGTTTAAATAAGAATTCTTTGGATTAAGTTGTAGCAACAAATGTTCCACTCAGGATGAGACAAACTGCCCTTTCCTCACTTAAATGACTGCAAAGGAAGCAGCACCTATTCATTGTCTACCTTTCTGCTCTTCTGAATAGACACATACAAGTGACCCACGGCAGAGGTACATGAACTTTCCCCCACCCCAGCAAGAAGAAAATGAAATGCTTGTAACAGGGGACAATTAAAAACAAACAGCAACAAAACTTTCAAGCTCTAACGGCCGAGCCAGAAGGTAGGGACCAGTAGAAGAGATTGATTTAAGCCAGAACAATTGTACTTTCATCAGGTCTATTGTAAAAGCTACTCTCCCAAGATAAAAACAACATGACATAGCTCACATTTTGGTTTACTGCTCAAGAAAGGAATAACACCCTTGAAGGTCTACCAGCAGCAAAAGGCCCAGGCTTTTGACAAAAGGTGGGCTGCATTCTCATAAGTCCAAATTCTTTACTCTACTGGTTCAACCTTACTAACTTTTCTCTTAACTCTGCCTTGTTTCTAACCACTCCTTGTAGCTCCCGCTACCTCAACACTTTATGTGCAGGGTCAGAAGTCTGAGTAAACAAATGCTCGTTACACTTACAGGAAGAAGGAAAAGAAATAAAGGGAAGGAGGAAAATTTTAGAACCAGAATTTCTAATGCAAAAAAAAAAAAATTAGGCTTTATATGCTCTCATTTAAGAACATACCTTGGAAGTGAGCTAACTGTATTTTTTTTTTTAAATGAAACACGAGTTTGTTATACAGACCTCAATTTGAGCACTAATGCTTTTTCCTTACAGTGCTACTGCTATGTTCACATTTTAAATGAGTTAAATATACCTCACTTAAACTGTGTGGGAAGGATGACCCTCAATACAGGGAAAGCTTTAAAGCAACAAAAATGTACAAAGACAGCTCAGGTGTCTGAAGGGTAACGGTTCTGGGAGAGTGCTTAATTTTTTTACTAGTGGAACCATTGTTATACAACTGCCCTCTTCACATCATTCCTAGTTTCACAGAATTCTCTCTTTAACAAATGAGGCAGTCCCAAAACATGGCAAGTGCTAGAGCAACACAAGAATATCCAATCCTAAACATTAAAACCCCCTTCCCAAACTCATGATACCTCTATGTCTATACTACTTGCACACTATAATCTGAGATTAGCATGTGTGAGATCCTCTACAAAGACTATTTCTGAAGACTGTCAGTTCACGGTGCTCAATATGACCACAGGAAGTGACCTGAGAGATGGGGGAAAGGCTGAAAATGAGAAAAAGCATACATCAACGATTTGTCTTTTTCTTTGTGGGGAGAAATCAACTCATACATGTATTCAGAACATCAGACATGTGCCTTAGAGGGGCAAAACAGATGTGCTGCCTGGTTCCCCTCATGCTGAACTTCAGCTCCCCAAGCCACATGCAAAGGCAGCATCAGGAGGTGGGTAAGTATGGGCATCCCTGTCTATCTGGCCACTGTGCCAGGATTCCAGCAGCTGTGGATCTGAAGTAGGCTGGAAACAGGATCCAAAACAACAAGAACAACAAATTTGTTCTCTGTGAACAGTAGCTTTCTGTCAACAGTAGCTTACAATCCCCAGCAATGACAAGCTGAACAAGCGGCACAAGACAGTTGCCACCTCTCAAAGAGAAACCCTGCCAATACCGAGGCCGTTACACCATACAAGGAAACCAAAAAGCAACCACAAGGCCAAGAGTGAGTAAATCAATCAGCAAAATGTGACCACCACACTCAATCTACCAGCTGGGAGCAGAAAGACATCACAATCAAATGCCCGTCCAACTTAAGCTGCAGTCATGCTTTTTAGTTGATTGTAAACCCTTAACTTTACGCTATTGATATATTTTTTTTCTTTCTTAAAGCCAGAAAACCAAAGAATCATTCCATTTTAATTTCTTGGTCCCATAGTTTCTACTATTCTAAAACAGCATGTTCACATTTAAGTCACACTGGAAGAATTCCTTTTCTACTGGATTTCTGCGAGATATTTTAATGATCTATTTTTGCAGAGCAATTTTCCAAAGCTTATTTTTCCAAGTAAATAGAATTGGATACAACTATAATGTCAAAATTTGAAATAAATTTGTATGTTTCAAAACAGCCATATGAGGTATCAGTGAATGTACCACTCTACCTGGAAAATATTTAAAATAGAAAAAGTAATTAAACCAACTGTTCTATGGGAAACATAATGGCCTCTGATAAGACTAGCAGACAACAGATAAATTTTTTTACTCACATTTGCATGCCGAGGTTTCTGCAGCTGTTGCTAAGCAGGAAAGTCACGGGCCCCTAAGCATTTGTGTTTCAAACATGCTTGCAAACCCTGATCGAAAGGGGACATCTACTGGCAGCAAAGACAGTAGGCAAGACACACCAAAACTAAACCACACATTACAATACCAAACTAAAAGACCACTGACGGTCCCGACAAATCTAAAAAATCCAACTCCTGCCGCTAAATAAAGAGTACAAAAAAACCCAAAAAACCAACTTAAAAAACCCCAAAGTAAAAGATATTCTCTCAAAAGCACAGCTACCAATAGACAGACACAGTTACAACAGTACTTTAACATTTACAGAGGGAAGGCGTTTTATTTAAACCCTACTTTTTATTCACAGAAAGCAACATCAAATAGCTAAATTTTGTTTTCAAGTCATCAAACATAGAAAGCAAAATGAAAAATGAATACAACAGCACACCAAAAGAAGAAATGGCAACTAGAAAGTCCAGATTAAGATACCATCATCTTTATTTGTCTATTTAGATTACCTGATTACATAAAAAGAAAATAAAAGCAGCCCTCTGGTTGATTTTTTGTTTGCTTTTTAAAAATAAATTTGTTGAAACTCTCTTAGCTCACAAACATACAAATTCCAACAGAACACACCTGATCTTGTAGCACAGCTGCAAGATTACAGCCATTTCAAACTCTTCCCTCTCACCTCATCTCAAATAGAAGTAGTAAGAATAAGCATCTTTAAACTGGAGAGGAACATCCCACAGGACGATCAACACATAAATAATTTCTAGGTGAAACTATCAAGAGAACAGGAGCACAAATACATGACTAAGGGTATCATCTCCAAACCAGTGCTATCAGAAGCACAAAACCAAGAAGAGAAACACAAACAACTCTAATTCTGTTCTTCAATTAGATAATATGGCAATAAAAGTACAGATAAGGCACTTTGCTGATTGTAAACCCAGAAGCTTCTTTGAGAAACAGATTTTGTGACCAATGACAGAACATGAGGACTCTAAACAGCAACAGATCACAGTTCTTCCTCAGGAACCACTTCTTTTTGAAACAGTTAGAGCTTAACGCTTTCTGTATTTTTCTTATTCACAAAACGCAAATAAAGACAGCAACCCCCCCCAAATAAGGCTTCCACAACACTTTACAGTTTAAAAATCTAGTTGCAAGGAATAAACACATACGTCAAAGAGAAAACATTTAGGCCTTACCCTAAGTTCTCAGCCTTCTCTAGTGTCACAAACCATCATTCAATGATACATGATGCATGCCTTCATGTTGTAACGCTTGTACATGTTTGTAACTCTTGGATTTGAAAGTCAGCTAATCAACTGTAAAACCTCTACTACCAAATCGCAGGTAAGCAGCTCCAAACTGACATTACACCCAACCCCTACTGCTTCCAGAAGCACATAAACATAAAACACACCTCAACTTCTAGAAGTTTCCCACTATATCTGAGGTCTCCAGCAGTTAAAATACGACTGCCTCAGCAGAACCCCTCCTCCTGGCCTCTGAACAGACTTCCCCCTCACAGCTGAGCCACATAAACCCTGAGGGGCAGTCCACCTGCTGGCTCACACCCTCCGGCCCAGGAGGGTTTAATTACCTGGGATTTGCTCCTCAGCCTCTTGCAGAACTCCGGACGCCAACTGCTAATGCGCTCCGGTTGTGCCAGCGGCCAGGGTAAGAACCCGATTGCAATCAGAGGTCAGGTCTCGGGACATGGAGGAGGTAGACATGCCCTCTGCCTTGCTGGGGAGACCCACAGCTACTGGCGGACGCTCCTCTGCCGCCCGAGAGCCGACCCCCCGAGAAACCGCTCTGGCCGGGCCCGTCTCATTTTCGCGGCGGAAAAGGGTAACAGGCCAGCCGGCAGCACAAGGCCGCCTCGTCCGCCTCCTCCTCCCCGGCCGCTGAGGCACCTGAGCAAGGCGCGAGCCCCGCGCGGCTGAGGTGAGCAACAAACGCCGCACGTGCGGACGGGGCAGCACGAGCCGGCCCCGCGCGGCAGCCGCCTCCGCCTTCCCGGCAACAAGAGGCAACCGCTTCTGTTACCAGCAGCGAGAGCAGGGCAGCACGCGTGCAGCACGCGTTCCGCTGCTCGGGCGTTCGCGATCTTGTTCTGTTAAGCAAGGCCACGCACTACAAGTAAGAAAGGTCTGAGAAAGAACGGCTCAGGCCAGGCCTGCTGTGAGACACACAGCTGGGCTCTGGTCTAACCAAACGCTGGCAGGCACTTGCTGTGCACAGGTAACCTCTAAAGTCAAAAAGGTACAACTCCCACCTCTCACATGTTACACAGACACAGCGCCTCCAACGGTGGAGGTCCATTTCTATAACTCATTTCCACCCTTTCATGCTAAGCAGGAATGAAAACAAAGTTTAGCCAACTGTCCTTAGCAGATAGCTAGAGACAGACTTTGCATGAGGCAGATTCCACTACTAACTTCAGTTTTAAGCACAGTCCCATGAACTAAACCTGAACTTTTAAACTGCAATCACCTTGACTACACCATAAAAGCACAGGGAGAATATGGACATCTAAACCATGGCCAATGTGTCACTGGAGGTGCTGCTCCATTCCAGGCCTAGCTCAGCTTTCCCAGCCTGCTAACGGAAAGAACAAGTCCCATATAAGCAACATTGAGTTCTAAATATGTTTTTAGCAGATTAAGCATCATTCTAGATAACAGAAAACTATAAACTTTATACAGGCTATGAAGAGAAAAATAAGATGTCTCAACCAATTGCAAAGCCAGAACTAAAAGCTGACCACATCTGAACCACATCAGAATGCAGCAGTGCAGACTAGTAGCTGCATGGCAGAGAACCTGCATTGCCCAGGATGCAGACTCACAGAAATTTTAACAAGGAGAAGCATTCTCCTCAAAGACACAAGGAGAATGTTAATTATAATGATGCAGTCCTCTCTAGTACTGCTTTAAAAACAAGTTTTGGCAGACTTTACTAGGATGAATCTTGGAAGCAGATTTCTAATTCAAAGAGCCCCACTTTACCATCACCAGAAAGGTTTCTCTCCAGTCCCACCTGATTGTGACAAAACTTCTGATGGGAGGCTTTAATGATGAAATGGCATCTGGCTTGGGAGGCTACTGACTAGCAAGAAAGAAACTTAATTTTAATATGGTATGTTACCCTCTCCGTTGTTACCACAGAAAGGTTGTCTGGCTCATGCCAAGAGTGGAAGAAAAAAAATAGAGAGAGAAAAATCATACCACTCTCACAAGGTACATATGCTTACATAAATTTAGAAGGAGAAAAATGAGTAAAAGGTTATTTATCAGAGAATGATGCCCATGAAAATAAAGCAAAGCATGTTACTTCCAAAAACCAATGCACATCATAAGCATCTCTTTTATTTGTTGTAATATAAAGAAGCATACATCATTCAGTTCTTTGAAGTACAACTCAAATTGTACGCTAACAAAAAAAAAATAAATCAATTCAGACATCCATGAACATGTCACAACAGGATTCACTACTGTTTGCTCTGCTGGTATTGCACTTGGAATGGTTTTGAAGTAAGGCACAGTAAAAACAAAGTCATTTAGTGCTTCTACAGCAGATGTCTTTTTTTTTTTAAACACATGCTACATGACATAAAAGTACTTCTAGCTTATATATATACACACACAGAAAAAAAAGCATGCACTAGAGGATTTAGATTTCAACATATCTTGTTTCATAATATACAAATAAAGTAGTTTAAAGTTGTAAACAAATTGCATGCACATAAACTAGAGCAAAATCTTTAATACAGTATCTGAAAGCTATTATGCTTAAATAAAAAAAATATAACTTATTAGTACTCAGGTTTATGTGCCATTTTTGTCCTGTAGCAATTAAAAGTTTAGGGATGAGGGCAGGGAGTTACAGGTGGGCAGGGAGGATTTTCCTGGTTTTTCCATTGTTTTTATTTTTTTCTATGTTGGCAGCAGTACATTGGTAAGAAAGACAAATATGGCTTTTGCAAAACAATGTATAATAAAACAGGAGAAAGCACAATTGGATTTGGGGTCCAGCATCCTGGTATTTTCCAGTCAGGAGCAAAAAAAACAGAGAAAAAAAATCAATATGATCTACGCTTCGAACTGGGAAAGCTACGCATTCCAAAAGACCTTTCTAAAGACATTTAAACTCTACAAAACCCAGACACTTTGTCAAGTGTAAACTCTTAAAAACTAAACACAGAAGAAACTGAATGACTCAAGCTTCATTTTCCACTTCAAATACTATTGAACAGGTTTCTCCCATGGCTGCGATAGCTGAAGTGCTATTAGATCGTCTTCAGAATTAATTAGATGCCAGGAGCGGGCTTGTTTATTGTTAAACGAGAATACTAGACATTAGATAAATTAACTGCATCATTTTTGGTTTCACTTTATCTTTGGCATAGGTTATGCCATTTTTCAAATTAAATACAGGACACAAACCACTCTACATTCCAACATAATACGCTGAAAAGGCACATTTGCTGCTGCCTGGGTGGCAAGGGAAGACTTATTTTGCAAGAGGCACGGTGTTTAGTGCGACATTCTTTCCCCATCCCCCAAAGAGTGTTTAGTTAGACCAGGTACAGTTCTACATAGTGGCTTCCCAGGAGCTGTCCGTTTTTCTCAGCCACCGCTTTCTTAGCTAGATCCAGGCTTGGAAAAGTCACCAACGCCTCTCCACTGGGCTGGCCACTAAAGTTGTAAAGCACGAGGATGGAATCTGCATGGAGCTGCAATGGTACAAGAAGACAAAAGAAAAAAACAACTATTAAGACCAGAGATGACACCTGGAAACGCTTTTTTTTAATGCTGCACAGTCTTGTTCACTCCTTTGTCTGTGGTGGAAAGATTCTGGATGTGACAAAAGGAAGGAGCTGAAGATTAAAAGCTTGGCTTGGAGAACAGCATCAGCTCTTATTCCACTGTTATGCTGAACAGAACGATGTAAACATAATTCCATGCAGAGATTTTGGCAGAGAAGTAATTCAGATTGGAGACTGACAAGAGAAGAAAGACTTAGATGTTAATAAAGGGTAAATGGAGCAAGAAAGTCCAGGCATTCAGTGAATAATTCTTGTATTATGTGGACTACTGGCCAAGTGACAAAGGCTATAAAGCATGTGAACACTCACACGCAAAGTTTTTAAAAAAAACCACCCACAAAAAACCAAAAAACCAACCCAAACCAAACAACTGGGCTGTATGAGTCCTGTGTTGGGAAGATGAACTCAACACAGGTATACAGTGCACGGAAGATTGTTTGGTACAACAAAGTAACATTTGGTGCGGTCCAACTGAATTAAAGAACCTTTTTAATTTTAAGAGAAAACCAAAAAGGACAGCAAGTGAGATTTAGCTGTTGGAGCTGATTTACTTTGGGGTGCATTTGCTGTTGTGAACTCTTAAAAGGCAGTTTCAAAACACTGAGTTTAAAGTGGACACCCCTGTCTGCCCTGCGGTACCCCAGCCATTTCTCACATCACGCAGCAAGTCCTCCCAAGCTAAGTTTGGAAGCCCTATTTGTTGGATAGAAGTAGATCTCGGTGAAGTGTGAAAACCAGAGGTTGAAGGATCAAGAGCTTAGCAAACAAGATTAGTTTGTTGGAGAAATCAGAGCCAGACAAAATATATGATCTATTCTGGATCAACCAGTTTTATGAGTGTTAATCCAATTTGAGTTCTTGTGACTTATGTCCTCATGGTTTTATAAAAGGTTAAAATATTTCAGTTTTGCTTTTTGTAGAATTCATGTGTGCCTGATACACTGCAAGAAATACCAGACTTCTCTGTTATTACCAGCAGCAGTTTCTGATCAGCTTTACATTCAAACATAGGAAAATAAAGCATGTACATGCCAGAGCTTTGCTCACCCAAACACTCAGCAGGCAGTAGAAGTATTCTTGAGATAAAAGCAACAGTACACTTTAGAAACTAAAAGCATACATAAGCAGTTAGTACAGATTTCATGTAATTTCTTCTCACAGAACTCAAGTTAGTCAAGGAATAGCATGCAGAAAGGCATTCAGAAGACAAAACATCATGCCTGAAGCCCAGTTCAAGTTTGGAAGTAGTGTTGGTTTATTTCAGAATAACACTGTGCCCAAACACAGTCTGGGGTTGAGCTGCAAATCTGAGCTAAAAGACAGTCTGTCCTAAACCAGCTCTTTGCTGTTAATCCACATGGGATCAACTAATTTAGCACATTAGTTCTAAATGTTAGTTTAAAGCTGACTCCGAACTGCAATATAAGACACACAGATGAGAGCTTTAAAAAGTAGTTTCAATAGCAGCTTGGGGTAATACCAGAGTAAGCATCTGGAAATTCATGTTATAAGAGAGTTGCATAGAAAGTTAGAGAAATCTACACATTCTACAAGCACCATAATTGATAAGGGTTAAATAAAACTCTTCAGTTTCATTTTTAGACATGCAAGTTCTATCTTCTTATTTATACAGGTTTAAAAATAAATCTATTTTCTTTATATACGTATAGTCTTTTAAAAAACAGATTCAAATCCATACAAATATTTATTTCTAGATGCTTCATTCTGAGAAGTGGTATCTCTATAATTTGGAATTCTTAGAAATCAGGATGAGGTAACTCCATTTATTATTTTCTAGTCAAAGTCTTTTTCCATCTCATACATAGTAGAACCCTATTGCTGATCTGCTTTTTCAATTAATCTGGGTAAAACACAAGAGCCAAACAGATTGTCCAAGGTCACAAAAATATGGAAATGCTCAGAATAGTAAGAGGTGTTCTTCTGTACACCCCCAGACCATGCAGCCTCTACTCCTATTTTCTCCTTAGCAGATCTAACAGTATCATGAGAAACAAACTCATTTGAGAACTGAGTTGATGGTGATTATGAGGAGGTAGCTTTATCTATGAAGATACTTCTGTCAAGGCTCAGTATTTGTTTGCCTTTTTTTCTATTGAAAATTTTGCATGGTTTAAGGAGAAAAAACCCACATAGTATCTAATGAGTAGCTTTTTGAATGGAATACAGTAGTATTGGAAATCATGAACTCCACACAGGTCACAACAAAATTGCTTTAAGAATGTGTTTGTGCCAAAAAAGTGCAAAAACTTACCACTAGCAAATTTAATTAGCTGAATTAGAAAGCCACTATACTAAAGAAAATAACTTTTAAAAAAAGTAACATTTCACATTGCATTAGGGAAATCAAGAGAGAGAAATTAATCTCTAGGCTGCTACATAAAACAGGCAAGGAAAGCTAGAGGCCTGGGGGTTTTTGCATGTATATTTGTGTGCACTCTGTAGCCATATAAAGAAAAAAATCTTCCATTGCTATGCTAAAAGCAAAATATGGGATTGAAATCTTTGCATGAGAAACAAACGCTAGAAAACCCTTCTGCAAGTTTAAAACAGCATCCAAGCAGACCCAGGCAGTCCCACTACCTCCACCAATGCTGCCCCATCAAACACAGATCACAATTGGCCTGTTTCTTTAGGTTAGTTGATTTTTTAACAGGACAAAAGCAAGAAGGTTAAAGCAAGAATCGCAACGCAAGCTAAGAAGGGGGGGAAGCCATAAGCAAAAGCCTCCTGTATTACCAAGCCCTTTGCTCCCTTCCCATTCACCACGGGAGACCCAGTTTCTGCCAGTTGCATCTTACCTTCTTCAGAAGTTACAAAGAGTTACAAACAGACCCACTCTTTCGGTGCTTGTAACACACTCCTTGCTTGATCGCTCAGCTGAATAAGGCCATTGTAGTCATCAGGTGCATACTACAGTACAAGTGTGATACGTGATAATCAGCAAGAGAAGGAACAGTTCTGGTACAGCAAGCCACACAGATGATCATTTGCAACCGTAATTAAGAGCATCAGCTATAACAACTGGCAGGAGACAGTGAATTTGACAGACACTTTTTTATGCAAGAAAAAAAATACATTAATTGAATTACAGGTTGTAAAAATAGGTTTCATGTAAATGCATGTGGTGAATATTCTAAACTGTGTATTTGAACTGTTCCTTATCAAGGAAGGGAAATAGTTCAGACCACGAAATGCTCTTTTTTGTCCTTCTATTCATGAGACAGCAGCATCAAGAAACAAAACTCTTAAGTTTGTGTAGGTGTGCTTCCAGTAAAGGCTCTCACTGGGCCAGCTGAGCATCTTCCAGCGTGCATGCTGACATGGGGGATTGCAGAAGTGTATGGATCTCATTCACATCTTGTATGCAGTCATGGAAATAAACTACACCTCCTCTAGGGTACAGCAATACACACTTCAGCTGCAGATAATACTTGCGTTACACAGACTACACACCAGAGTAGCTAAAGGGAAACAATGTCCCAGCACGAACGCACTTAATAAAAGAGCATCCATACTACTAGAGTACATTTCCATGTAGGAAAGAGAAATTAACTATAGTGTAACTGTGTCAGGATAAGTTTGTAGTAGAAGAATATTAGAAGTAGAGACTGCACAGCAGTCACACCAATTAATTAAAACAAAAACCCCACATGTGGATCAGATCTAAGAAATATTTGAGATCCCAAACCTGAACAGTAATCATGCATGCTATTGGAGAGCTTGTACAAACGTGAAATCAATGGTCAGTACACAGATCTTGGGGAATATGAAACATTGTCTTGCACCTATCTTATAATAATCTTTCCAAAATCACATGTCCTGGAAAAGGACTGAGCATATCTGCACGTGCTTCAAAGACTACTGAAGAGGCTCCTGTAATCCACAAGACAAAACATTCAGTGCTACCCAAGTTAAAGAATATCCTTACAGTAGCAAGAAGAGTTTCCTGTATCCTCCTAAAAGAGTTGGTTTGCACTGATATTTTAGAGTATTGCCAAATGTACACAATGTAGATGTACTATGTTGCCTTCCTTTGATATTTCTGTAATACAAAACGTCTCCTGCCAGCTTAAGGAGAAGAAGGTATTGTATTTGGGCATACAGAACATGTTGTATCTATCCAAGTGAAGTTGAAAAGACAAAAAAACACCAACCATCACAGTTTACCCCTTCTACAGAGAACAACAACCAAGAGCCCAGAGAATAAAAAAAGAAAAGAACCTCCCAGAATTTGTACTACTGAATTCTAGCCACCTTCACATCTAGACCCATGCCATTAAGTAAAAGACAAATATAAGAAGTATTTTCTAGATAGTCTCTGCCAGGGCAACCAGACCGTGCAAATATTAGATTTATCAGTTCCCAGACCTGCCCTTGAAATAAATCTACAAACTGCAAGTTTACTCTTTGGAAGGAATGTCTCAAGATAGTACATACTTTAGATTATCAGTAGATATACAGTAAGTAAAGTACTATAGTCTCTTGTGAGGGACAGTGTTTAAAAAGCTACACTTGAAATGCATAAACAATGAGGAAAACATGGAAGTGGGAAAACTACCCAGCACAGAAGTGTCAAAAGTTGCCAGAGCTTATGCCTGGGCAGAGGAAGAGAAACAATCAAAATATCTAGCAACAGAAGCAATTGCTAATCACAGGAAAGACAGTAAGAGACTGCAGTTAATTAAAACAGAAGTTGTGGAATAGGACATTCTTCAAACATACAGATTTCAACAAGAAGCAAACCAATTCAGGAAACAGAGAGGGAGAATTCTTCTCGCCTGTGAATGAAATGTACACTACCTTAACTTGCCTGAGGAAGCACGCAATCACAAATACTTTTGATTCTGTCTGCATTTCGGAAACCCATAAGAAAACCCTCCAATCACACTGGACAAACAGTGTAAAGCCAATGGTGAAAATATAAGCCCACCGCCCAAAATGGAAATGCAGCTTTGTCAGCTTCACCTGCAATGCAGTAGGCCAAAT
>VZTU01033850.1:36313-61622 GCA_013400835.1 Zapornia atra
ATTTTTAAAGTTACTACCTAGTGATTTAACCCCCCCAATACAACTGGTTGCAAATTCACTGAGTTAGATTCCAGCAGTTTCCTGTATAAATGCTATGGAGACCTGAGACTGTACAATAATATTGAGACAGTATGAAACTTCTCCTTGTATTTTCAAATCCTACCCTTAAGACACAAGTGACTTGGAAGAAGTTCCCAAATATTGCACTAACTCCCCTTCAATTTTAGTGAAATGCAATTAAACCCAGACATCACTGTTGGTGCCTTACTACCCTCCTCTTATCCCACTATCACCTCATCCCCACCTACCTTCCTTCTCTGAACTGAAACACAGCCTCTTTCCCCAATCCTGCTGCCTTTTCCCTCACACAAACTCACAGGTCTTGGGGGTTTGGACTTCCCTTCCAACCTAAAAGATCCTGTGATTCTCTCACCCAGGGGGTTCCACTAACTCTCAGTAAGTCAACAGTAGCATTAAAATACAGCTGTCTGCTAGAATGACACAGTAGCAAAGTTTTGCTTTTTAAACCATTAGTTAATCTGTGAAATACAATCTAGCAAAGTTTCCCTTCATGTCATCCTATTAAATTGTATACTCTCCCATACTCATGGATGATGAGCAGAGGAGTCATATTTCCTAGAACAAGGGAGAATGCAGAAATAAATTCAGACAAGAAAGCAACTTTACTTTTTCTCTTGAAGGAGCCATCAAGAAGTCTAGTGTAGTAAGGAAGATGGCACAGGACAACGTCGCTTATATTAAGAGCTTAGAAAAGTTAGCCTCAGAGTTAAAGACACTGAGACATGGTTCTCGGCACATGCTCTGGTGCTATACTGACTTCTTCCACTCAGAGATGGGACCCAGGATCAAGAAAAATGCAAAATAAATATAAATATTAGGTATGATGTAAGATTTGCATTTAGAACCTAACCTAGAAGAAGGAAGCAAAACTGAACTTTTGCAAGTAGTTTCTAAATAAGCTTCTGAGGTCAACGATGAGCTCTATGGCAGGAAGAACATGCATATAGGCTGGTGAAAAACACTGCAGCTGAGTGGCAGGGAGATTACATTGAACAGTGAAGAATGGTATTTCGCTACAATCTTCTTATCTCCCCTGCGACAGTGAAGGCTTTTCTAGCTTGCAACATGCCTGTTAATAATGGCAAAATAGTGTTTCTTGAAGGACATTGCATCTTTACAGAATCAGCAGTTTACCCTTCAAATGTAAGGTAAATACCATCTTAGGCATTAACATTTGAAATAGTAGAGAGATTTTGACTCATGTATACTAAATAACACTCATTCTAATATTAAATATATGGTCTATTTTAGAGTGCCAAAGTGACACTAACAGAGACTACCATTTCTGTCCAACAACTACATCCAGCATGGTAGCATCTCCCAGACAGATTATCTGTTATGCTTACTGCACTGCAAAACATGTCAAGATGAAAAGGATCAAGAGACAGACTACCTAATAAAGAGGTAGTATATAAATTACCTCCTTGTACTTTTTTTTAACTCCTTCAAGCTTTTTTATTTCTTTCAGGAATGCCTACTATGTTGAGGAGAATATGGTACTGTCCTTGTCCCCTTGCAGACAGGGAACAAATTTAACCAGTGAGACATTGGTTTGCATTTCACTTGTGTAGTTCCAACAGTGGACATCCAAAGATCAATCTAAAACAGCATATACAAAACAATGGGGGGCGTGGGGGGGACATGGGGTGGGAATCAATTGCTGAAAGCAAAATTAAAATTGGAAGGTATATTTAGTCACACCTCAACTGAGAAAAAAACAAAGGCAAATGAAAGCTAAAAATGGTTCCCACCTGGAAAGGAAAAACATCATAGGCAGAATGGCCTCTTCAGGATTGCAGCTGCAACTCTGGCCTAAGCTACCAATAAACTCTACCACAGAACAGTTCCCAAAGGGGAGAAATTAATAGCTCTCAGACTCTGGAAAAAAGTCTAGATATAGTAAGTCTGGAATGCAGAATCTGACTTACTGACTAGGTAATTGTAACCATTGGTACAAGAGTCAGGAGAAATACCCTAAATTTGCTTTACCACCAAGTATATCAATTGTACCTTAACAGTGCCGATATAAGCACTGGCCACCACCTAAATGCTCTGTGGAACAGGTACCACACAAATGTTTTGTGGAACAGATAGTGAAATATGCAATGCCTGTTCCCAAAAATACACCTGGAAGAGGGTGCCACTTAGTCTCTCGCCTCAAGCATGGGAGGCCACATTCAGAAAGAGTCTAATTTATTAGACCCAGTCTCTCAGATGCTTTCTCCACACTGGCAGTGTTTCCCAGTAGAAGATGAATTTAGGAATAAAGCAAAACAAACAGAATAGAGTATTCCAATTGCATGGAGGTGAACATAGAATAATGTCTACATTGCCAGATGACTTCAAATACCAGCAAGCAGGAATAATTCTTCTATGACATCCTCTTTCCCTTCCCTAGTCAGGAGGTGCCATGCCTAGAATTGGCACACAGACAATGGGGTATCCCTCTCAGACTACAAAGCATCAGATTTCAAAAGGAATCCATAGGAAATAGAGAGTACTTCTTTGTTCAAGCATGCATTTCAGAGGAAAAAAACTAATCCCAGAAAGTCAGTACAATGAAGCCTGCTGTCCTGATACAAGAGAGAAGTGCTGTTAATGCCCTTGGAATTTAGCCATCCATCCACTTCACTTCCTTATTACTGTTTTAAACACAAGCCACCCTCCTCCCCTGGCAACAGTGAGTCTTGAAGTCTCTGAAGACTTGGAGGATTAATATTCTGCAAAGGCTCTTTTTAGCTGCAGATAAAAGGTACCTAAGCCCAGTAGAAGTTTAAAGAATAGTGTATTTTAAGCATCCCCTACATAAAAAAAATGTACACAAACAAGTGCCTACATTTCCATCCTGGCCTTTTTCAGTGAATGTAGGAGGCTTTAAACAAAACTCAGACAGTGACTATAGCCCTGTGTTTTCTCTTAGTTTAATTTTTGCTAATCCTGAATGCAACATACACTTAAATAGCAAGTATGCTTTATAAGAACTAATCAATATGGTGGTCTTCAGGCAGGCACGCGTTCCCTTTACATTCACACCAAGCACCAAGAGCCTGGGCAGTAACTACTCAATGCACGCAGAATTCTAGCTAAGGCAGCAGCTGTGAACCAGTGTCTGGTCAGCTAGGACCACGGTTAAGTTGCATCGACTTGTACCTAAACCCAACAGTTCTTGTCAGAATACCAACTCAGTGTTACCAATAAACCTGCATTCTCCTAAGAAGACAAAAAAAGAAAAAAAGTCATGATTTGGAGACTAGAAATATTTCTTTTGATTCATATAGTGGCTAAATCTAAAATCTATAGAGGACTTGGCCAATAAATAAAGAAAAATACTTTTAGTGAAAAATTTTGTTCCAATAGGCACAAACTACCTGACATAAATCCATCATCCAACTGCCACACCTCTTCCTTATTTACTTGATTTCTCTCACTTGCTTCTACAACTAACCGTACAGAGTGAGGGCCTAAAGCAATACTGACAAGTCTGTTCCATGTAATGACTATTTTTGCACCACTTCTCAGTTTTTCCCCACAGGACCAGAAATATGCATTATTTCATTCTAGAAGGGTGTCTTCACAATCCACGTATTTTTCCAGATTTTAAAGGAAGTTTCCTATATCCTCAGCATAATGTCCAAAGAACCAGCATCTGCTGAGCAGCTGGTCTTAGCACCTGTCAGGGCAGGTACTGCCATCCTACCATCCTGTCTGAATTGTATGGTGGGGTTTGATGTTGTTTTGGTCTTTGTGGCTGTTGCTAAGTATCATTTAGCTATGTACACAGTATGCAATCAATAGCCCTGTTGCTTTAAAGCACAACTAAAGAGCAGTTCAACATGAACTACTGAATCAATCAGAGTACTGATTCACTAGCTCTTTTGCAGATTACAGTACACTGCAATACTATACAGAAAGGTGCAGATTCGCTCTTAAAATTCTTCACAGGTTTTTCAAGATTAACAAACTGTACATTAACACACAGGCAAGCTGAAAGGAATTTTCAACAATAAAAACAAAAAAAGCAGAACAACAGGAAGAAATCAAGCTGCTGAACCGCTAAACAAGAGGCCAGTGATGATAGAATTAAAATGCTGAGCTGCAGACTTTTACACTCTTTGTTATTAGAAGCATGTACTGATGTTGAGACCAGCTTGTTGAAGCCCATGATAAGCATAGTCTATCTCTTTAGAGGCAGGTCTGGTACGAAAAGTGCTTTCACTTAAGTAGCAACATATGGATACATGCAGCATATAGAACCCAGGAAGACTGAAGGAAGAAAACAGAAGAGAATAAAGCAAGAACTAAAACTTGAAACTTGTTCCTTTCAGACAAGGACATACAAAGACAAAAATCACCCTTCAATCTTAGCATCGCCGATCCGGGCCCCAGAATACCAACATCAATTAGTTGTACAGCGATTAAAACCATGCCCAAACCACTGACAATTATTAGGGGCTCACTTTATAAACAAGCAGAAGCATCATGCAATAAATCCTTGGGCAGCAGCAGAAAATGAAAGAAACAACATGAGGAGAAAAGGGAAGGAAAAAAAGAAAAAACATTAGTTATTGCTCCAGACTTATTGTCCCAGTACAGTAAGTCACCACCTCTTTTTTCCCCCTAAAGGAACGAGCGAGTATAAAACTAGCATTACCACATGTGGGATTCCAAGAACAATTCAAAATAATCCTTTGGCTCCTTTATAAGATATTGAACCCGATCTCATTTGGACAACATCTTCTAAAGAAATCAAAGAAGTGACCAATTTAATAATAGTAACTGGTAATGACAGGGGGTTGCAGCAGGAGAAATATAGTTTACACCTTGTGGCAAAATTTCCATTAGTTTGAAACATTTCATTGTGCAATACGAACACTACAAACTGCTCTCCAAATGCAGAAACAAGAAAGAGGACAAGTTCAGCACCAGACCCAAAGTCCAAATTGACGGAAGTGAAGGTTGAGTGGAAGACACAGCTGATAGACATCATCACCGACTGGTTCAGGTCACATTTTTCAATGGTGCCCTTACAGCTTAATTTCAATTTAGGAAATAGATTTCCCTGCTTAAGGTTTCAATACACCCATCATCCATCCACCAAAAACCCCAGTGAGTTAGGAAAAAAAATAATAAAATCAATAGATAAGCAACAGATGAATGATTACTATTGTTTGTCTGGAAATGAGGAAAGCCACAAGTAACAGAATTTGTTTTGAACCCTGGAAATATGAGCAGAAGAAAAAGCTCCAAAATACAATGATATTTAGGATCTTTTTAACGTTTGTCAAAATTCACCACACTTTTTAATCCCTAACCTTCGAATTTCTCCACTGAAAAACCAAGTATTCAGACATAGATGAAGCCACAACAGGTAGACCACTGTATCTTCCAAATACTCAAAACCTGGAACTTGCACATCTGCTCTCAGTCTATATTCATTAACATAGCAGACATTCAGCTCTACTAATTGTCCTTTAAGGACCTTAAAGAGAAAACCAAAGAACATATCGTGCCTGGTTGTTCTGTATTAACTGCTATTATGCATTAAAAAGAATTCGGCTGCATTGTACCCTTTAGCAATATCACTGTTATCCAAATTACAACATTTTTAAGAACAAACATGCAAAAACTGTTGTCTTTTACAAATATCATTTGAATGGTCATTTGAGACCCACCACAAAGATTCTAACTCAGGGCTTCTGAGCAGTACCAAACAGCCAGACTTGGCATTTGTGTGAGTGCTGTTACCCGCAGAAGTTGAATACTCACCAGAACACACCATTTTCAATTATCTTTCCTTTTAACAAACATGTAATGACAAGACATGGATACAGATACAATATCTTCTGAGATGAAAGGCAGAAGACATGGGAAAGACCCATCACATGAATTCAAATAGGTGCTGCTGGAAAAAACCCATTCGTACCAGGCACTTTTTTTTTACATGTTCCTCCAGAAGATAAGTTTCCATGTGTTTGCTCCCTGATAGAGCATTGAGTCAGCATACAATGGCTGAAGTTACCTATAGCACGTAGAATATTTAGAGCTTGTAGCATCCACATGAAATGGTTTGGAGAATACAGCTTTTCTTTCAGCTGCAATGTAATGCAGCTGAAAGAAGTTTTAATGGAACATTTTCCTGCCTGCAACCAAAGTAATCCCTGAAAAAGCATCCAACAGAGGCATCCGTTTCTCTCCTTTTGCAAGCAAGGCACCACACCTAGGTCACAGCCTTTTGTACTAGAAATTTGCTCTCAGCAGACTTTAAACACTTACATCTTGAAGGTCGACTAGGGCTCACATCAAAAAATGGCCAGGACTGAAAGCTTTTGCAAGCCCTCAGCTTGCTCCAGGAGCCCTTTCACAGCCCCACTCACACTGGAGCTCTGCACTTTCTCCCTCTCCAACTGAAAGATTTAACTCTAGATACTAAATCACTGCTTTCAGATTAGTATATGTTTATTATATAAGAAATAAGGCAAATTGTGTATTACACTTTGGTCTGCCAGTTAAATACCTAACATTGAGCTTGCACACTTGTGCAGCAATTTCTAAAAGCACTCGCTCCGTTTATCCCCTCTGATAGTTACTCTGAGGTCCAAATACAATATCAATACTAACCTGGTATCCCTGGAAGAAACTGAGTATCTCCTTCATTCCTGTGTTATATGGCAAGCCCTGCATACGGACTAATGCTCCAGGCTGGGGCAGAATCGGAGTGTGGGTGGCAGTGGCAGCAGCAGCTACAGCTCCTGGGGGAGCTGCAATATACCCCACAGTGGTAGGGGATACTGGAGGACTGAAAGAGAGAGAGAGGCAAAATCATTATGAAAAACAGTAACTGGTTATTGCCTATTCCAGGTACTAAAATTAAACTGAAAATTAAAAAACAGAATCACAGACTCGTAGGGGTTGGAAGGGACCTCAAGAGATCATCGGGTCCAACCCCCCTGCCAAAGCAGCTCCCTAGGCTCATATTGCACAGATAGGCATCCAGACGGGTCTGGAATATCTCCAGAGAGGGAGACTCCACACCCCCTGGGCAGCCTCACCCTCACTGTGTAATAGTTCTTCTGCACATTGGTGCGGAAGATGTGCCCTGATGTGGGCTGCTTTGTGGACTTTCTTCATTTCACTTCAGCATCTGTTTATTTTTAGAGAAAAGAGGAAAAGAAAAACAGCCAACATTTGTAGTTGAAGACAAAGGACAGCACTTGGTATCTCACAGGGGAGGACAAGTCATGGCTGCAGATGACTTGCAAGATTTTTAATAAAACCTTGAAGAAAAAAATGTGCATGTGTGTATCATAGTATGAAGAGCAGGCAACAACACAAATCTGAGCCACAAAACAGTGAGTAAAGTAGTATCTCTTGTCAAGGCCTGTATAGCCATTTACTAGATACTTAGGCTAGCAAGTCTCACAAGCCTAGGAACCATCAAAAAGCAGCTATTTTCCCATGGACCCAAGTACCAGACTTTCAGCAAGCCATGTTGATACCATCTGTGGGAAAGGAAAAAGGTGGAGATCATCTGCTTTGCTTACACATGCGAAGTGTTCTTTGCTCTCATCAGTATAAGAAATCAAACCTGGCTTACATCTATGAGTCTGCAAGTACAAGAACAAACTAAGGGATGAGGGTAGAGGTGTGTATTGGCACAGCTTCTTGTTTGGCCAAGAAAAAACTGCCTTGATGACACTGCCAAAACCACAGTTAAATATTAGACCAATATCATCATGAGATTCAAAGAAAACCAACAGAAAAGCTGAACTTCATTACATGGCCACAGAGAATCAGTGAAAATGGCTACTGCCTCTGTGGATGAACATCACATTCCCAGCATTATCTACACCAGAAGTATGAATTTAAGAGCTGTTCATGAGTAACTATGTAATTGCCTGCTCAACTGAGATGAAATATCAAGACAAGCAACAATGTCTGGGGATTGTAAGCTACCCCAAGATAGGAAGTTACCTGGGATAGTAAGCTGTGTAATTCATATAAAGCTGAGCAGCCTGAGCTGGGTAGTAGGTAACAGTTGGAGGAGCAGCTGCAGATGCCTGGGGAGTCCTGGTGGTTGGCAGGAGGGCTTGTGGCTGGTAGAGTGCTGCCTCTGCTGGGATCACAGCTGCTGTTTGTAAAGCAGCATAAGCTGGGGGAGAAAGACCTAAAACCAAACCAGGACACAGCAACAAAAACAGAAACAAAAAAGCCACAATGAGAATGGAGATCTCTGCTAAAGGAAAGGAATAATTCATCCTAATGTGATTGATACCATCTGGGCAGGATTAATCAGCACTTGTGCAAAGACTGCTCTCTAGCCTCTACCCTGGAGAGCCCTGCTACATCACCACGAATGACCACTTGGCCATTCAAAATGAACAGTTCCCAAGACTTCACAACTCCTAGAGCTGAGCAGCCCTGTCCATATGCAAATGGAAAGTAGGGAACTTCAGAGATACTCAAAGAAAGCATAAAGCCATGTGCATAGAGAAAGCAGGCGTGCACACCGACACACCCTCTGTTCTTTCTAACAGAAGTCATACTCTGTGGGACCAAAGTACCATCAATATTAGCTACACATGGGCATCCACAACTGCTAACCATGAGTCTTCACATATAAGCCTCTTGCAACTTCAAAAAGTGCTTTTAGGATATAAAAAAATGGAAAAAACCCACAAAACACATCTCACTAGATCACTAGGTCTGATGCATTTTGACGAACAAATATCTGATTTCTATAGGAACGTAAAGCTTGGCTTGGTGTACAATCAAACTGTTTCTAAATACTGTGTTTGGCAGCTTTGCAGGCATTTACTCACTTGCAAATACACACCAGTATCTGCTTAGTGAGCTTGATTAGAATGGTACAAGCAAAGTTCTACTCTAATTCCACAAAGTTTTACTGTAGTCATAATAAATAAAAATACAAAAATCCATCCAACTTCAGCACTCTATGGTCTGTTAGCATATCATCCCAGTGGGTATGTTCCTTCAAAAAAAGCCCAAAGAGTACCTTCTCAATGCTCTACAGCAAGATAGCAAGACCACTCATCGGCAGCTAGAATACAGAATTTCTCTCCCTTTTAAAAATCCCTCTAATTCCAAGTAGGTTTCACTACAGGCAAGTCTACCGCAGAGCTCAGAAGAACAGTATACCCACAAAAAGCAAAGTGTGCAGCAATTCCACTGGCGAGGCCTTGCTGCCCTCTGCTCACCACCGAAAATACAGTCACAACGCCTCTGATCAGTCCCATTATTGCCCAAAGGGAACAATTCCAGCATGTACACAGATGAATGATTATTGATCATGGCAAAACCCAAGTCAAAAGGTGAAAGGCCACAAAGCTTCAGCACCTACCACACATCAGCCTTTAGCAGCAGAGAGCAGAAGAATTGCAGACTTACATGGTAACTTACATGGCGGTGGGGACAAGCCACTACGATTTAAAGTGCCACCCATTAAAACAAAGTTCATCTCCTCTCCTGAACACTGGAATACTTCCACATAACGGTCCTTCATCATTTTTTTGTGACATTTTTGAGCCACCATAAAGGCTTTGTCAGCAGATTTCATCTGGATAAACGCATCACCTGATGGCCTTCCCTGGGGAAGGGAGGAAATCGTAAGTCTGTTACTAAAACACTCAGAGCACAAGAAATGCAAGTAGTACCAAGATTAAATGGCTGCTGAAATCTGTATCCTCCTTCCTCATGTAGTACCAATGACTAAAAAAACTCAATAATTTTTAGGAGCAGAAAGGTAACCAGGGACCAGTTAATACAACACTTCTTCTGCAGGAAGAAAAGAGATTAGTTTAGCATGGAAACAAAGTTTGGAGACCTCTAAACCAAGCACTGTTCAAAGTGGGGCTAACTTTCAAGTTACATCAGGCTATTCATGGCCTTCTCCACTTAAACTCAGAGTCCCCAGATGTGGAGATGACACAGTAACGTCTCTGGGAACCTGTTAGGGTGCTTAACTGATTTCTCATTATGATTTTTTTTTCTTTCCATTCAATTGGAATTTTTCTTGATGCAGCTTATGAACACTGACTCCCACTCATTTGCTGTGAAGCTCTAGGAAAAGTCTGGCTTTGCCTTCCCTGTAACTACTTTTAGGTAATAGTACAACAGTATAAAGCTCCAGACATGCTTTAGTAAAGTACTCATTCATTTTCTTTAATACCTCAATATTTCTGTGACTAGTAGAGTTAACACAAGACACAACAAGGAAAAAATAATCCCTTGATTATGTCATTAAAATATATCCACGGCACATTTTTTAATTAGCAGCTTCCTTTAAAGCCTGAGAAGTCTCTGATCAAGTTAGACATCAGGAAAAATCTAATTTTTTTTCCACAAATACTCAAACAACGCAGCTAGAACTGAGCAAAAGCCCTCAAGCTGACAAAGCAGCTACCCCAACTACCATGAGACATTTCTGTCTTGTGTATGTCCAGCACTTGACTGAAACACAAGAGACTATTTAAGACAGCCTCCAGGATAAAGCTATGATTACAAGAACAAGCTTCATCTTCCCCAGTCCTATGCACATATAGAAAGACAGACAAGTGTTTATGGAAGAGGGAAGGTGAAATGAAGAGAAGGAAGAATGAAGACAACAGGCAGGCAGGACACAGTATTTTCTCAAGGTTATACAAGACTACAAGCACAGCCAAGAACACGTAAGCAACCTTGACCTCCAACCCTGGCTATTAATAACAAAAGTATGCCCTCCTGTGCAAAATGCTGTTACCTGTTGATTAAGGACCATGTGAACGCCGTGGGGCTTGATATCAGCTGTGGCATCTCCCATAAATTCCAGGATGTCATCGATGCCAGCAGTGTAAGGAAGGCCTCTGAGCCGGACACAGTCCCGGATGCTACCCGTGGCAATGGTGTACGGTGGGGGTATGACAGGAATGATGGGAGTTGGGAGCGTAGGAATCAGAGGTGTTGACATATATCGATTAAGTACCTGTTGGTGGAGAGGAAGGCACATCAATAGGGATTTACACACCACCTGGTTGAGCACAAATCAATTCTCACAATACTATTTCACACATTTAAATAAATCCATTTGCCACGTCAGAAAACAACAACAACAACAAAACAACCACCCACCTTCTGAAACCAAATTATCCTGGATAGTTTTCTGTTGGGCATTTGACAGTTTCCAACTCAGAATGGCAGAAAGGAAGCCATACAGATTTAATTCACTAGACCACAACAATGGACCTTATTAATCTTATCATTAAAAAAATTAGACCACACAGTTAATTTTAGAATTAACCTGATCTTTTAAGTGAGGATGTTTTGGTGGGGTTTGGAGGGGAGGTGGGGGGGGTGGGATGTGGGAATGTTTTGTTTCTTCTCTCAGAAACCCTGTACTTGGAGATGGGCGCTCAAGTTAAAAAACAAACTGTAGGAGACCTTGACCTTATTGTGTTCTTTTTCTCTTTACTTATTCTCAAATGACAAAGGGAACACAACTTGCTGTTGGGGCCTACTGCTGAAAAGACATATTTAGCAATGATTATTCATTTTGTATCCAATGTTTGGTGAAACATCCTGGTTATTATTAGTTTCCAAGAAAGCAATTGTAGGAAAAGCTGTTTTAATGCATCCAGATTTGGATTTAATGTTACAAATTCTGTACACGGTGACCAGAATTTAAAGACAATAATGCAGATTTTCAAGCAGCATTACTGTAACACCATCCATCTAATCTAAAATTACTTTTGTGATTTCAATCGATCTGTGAGTAGAAGAAAATTATTCCGTGACTCTTACTTCACAGTCTGAGGGATGTTAAAAAACCAAACCAAACAAAAAACAAACAGTGGCAGTAAAACCCCACACACGATGCTGCACAATTTTCCACACCAGATCAGGAAGCACGTATTGCATCCTCTAAGACATCACATCATTAATACAACAGACTTTCATGATTGTCTACAATGTATTTGCATCCAAGCATTAGTTTGAACTGTCAAGTTTTGAGTGTCACAGCCAAAAGTTACAACCTGTTGGACTTCTGCTGCTGTGCTCCTGAAGAGTTCAATGTAACGTTTTCCAAGTATTTCTTTGTGCTTTTTAAGTGCATTCTGTGCATATTCTTCACAGGAAAATAACACAAACGCATCTCCTGTGGGCCTGCCATCTGGGTATTTGACAAAGAGAAGTCCCTCTTTCCCTCCTGTGACTGGGCACTCTGACCCCAGGAACCCCAAGACATCATCCTGAGTAGCAGTGAATGGAAGGCCTCTCATCCTGATGATAACTTGATTCTCCTTAGATAAGAACTGGGCCACTTCATTGGAGGTGCCTGTTAGAAGGATGACAGTATATGATCAGCCAGCAATATATGACCATAACAGTAAGACAATTCCATACGATGCGGGACTGGCAAAGCCTTAAGGAGCAGCGTAGGAGGTAAGTAGCACAAACTTGTAGAGGACCTGAGACACTACTAACTTCCAGTAAACTATTTTGAAGCAAAACTCCTTTACCTTGAAAGTGTTTGATATTTTAATGAAATTGGAACAAAGATCAGATTAGTGTAAATTTATACAAGGTACACAGATGCTTCCATTGCTAAGGCTCATCTTCCTCCCAGTCAGCAAGACCAGTCTGTGAACATCACAGTCCAAACGTTCACAGCTCGAATTCAACCATGTGAAACCAGAATTTGACAGGGTCAAGAATTCTTGGAAGGCAAAACAGGAAAAGCTACTTCACTATCCTTTTGTCTCCTCAGCCAAGGAAAAAACAAATAAATTAAAAAATCAGAACTAGAACGCCACTCCAAACAAACTCTAGCAATTACACTGAACTCCACCATCACTCACCTCCTGCAATTTTTAAGAATTCTTCCCCAGTTGCTTTGTAAACCTTAAAGGGAAAAAGAAAAAAAAAAGCCACACATGAAAATGACAATATTTAGCTAACACACATGCTCTTCCACCTGTGAGAAAACTGGGTTTTGGTACTTTGAGCCAAACAGACGTGCAGTTTTGTTCTCATTTTAAACTTGTAGTCAAATACTCAACTTGGTCTCCAAAGAGCTGTTTCAAGTTACTACTTTTTACCTCGATGTATCTGCTACCCATATGATGCTTATGTCTTTCCAGTGCGAGATCTCTCTGTTCAGAATTGACAAACCGAACTAATGCCTCCCCGTTCCTTCTTCCTTGAGCATTCAGACAGAGAGCCACACCACCTCTGGAAGGTAAAACCAACACAAGTAAACTTTGTTTGAATCTGCAATAAATTTAATAAATAATTGTGTAAGAATAGTAAAGAAATCAGATTTAATGTGGAGTTAGAGGAACATGAGGAAAAAATAGCTACTATCCACTATTTAATTTAGTTTTTATGTAACACAATTGCAGTGCAGACTCTGCTTCACCCAGATCTTGGATGTCATGCTGTTCACCACTTCAACTTCCACATTGATATAAGTTTGTAAGCCCTTCCTATAATCTCAGAGATTGAATTTCCACATACCTCTAGTTTTAAAAAAAAGAGAAATATTTTTCTCATCACTCAGAAGCTGGAATATATTAAGTGTCAGGTACACTAAATTAAACTCACTTGCATTGTAAATACCCAGAGGTATACACACATCCGTCACATGAGAGTTTCTTCTGAACAACACAAATTTCTAAATTGGACCTGTTTAGGAGGTACAGCTGAAGAGTCAGCACAAAATTAAAGCTTCTATTACATCTTGGAGTCTGCCTTGGTTAATACAGCAGGAGGAGTTTCTCCCTTTAGGTACTAGCAATAACAAACGTATGTTGGTTTTCATTTGATAAGCCTCTTTTCTTCTTTGCACAGCTAAGACCAGTAAACCATTTTGTTATCATCACTGTGGGGTGGGAAGGGGCCTGGGTGGGGAAAGACAGTAGAAGCAAGGACTCTAGTGGGGGTGCAAGGGATGTGTTTAACAAATATTAAAAGTACTTGCTATGAAAGACAAATTCTTATGATCTTACTTGGCAATGTTGAGTCCTTTGAAAAAGCGAGCAATGTCTTGGTCTGAAGACTGCCATGGCAAACCCCTGGCACGTATTACTGTCTCACTGTCCACTGTTTCAGATTTACTACTGCACAGAAAAAAAAGTCACAAAGGTAAGCTTTAACTTAGTTTCTCCACTGTGTTACCAAATTTCAGTTTGCAAATAATTCAACTTGTAAACCAGGAGTATATTTGCTGTTGAGACTCTTCTAATTCCTCTAATTCCATTATTTGTCTCAAAGAAATATAACTGGGATAATCCTTTTATATATACACTGCCCAAGGTGTCACCACTTTGCAGTTGCTTAAAAATAAGTAGGAAGACTGAAGTAATAAGAAAGTGGACTAGTTTTATTTGAAAGATCTAACAATCCAATACAGATGGCTACAAGGCAGTTCTAGATATTAATATGTGTTACTTATGCTTAAAATGTTTTATTCTCCAGTTACTGCAGCATATTTGAAAACAAAGAGCCATCCGGTTTCTTCCCTGCCTAAACCCAGCGCTCAACACAGTGCCTGGACCACTCTTCAGAGGCACTATGCAGCTCGGCTCGATGTAGGGCGCACCAGCCATTACCCTTGTTGACTTAGGGAAAGTTCACAAATATTTCTTCACCGCTGGGTAAGATAAAAGTCAGCCTCGCTGCCATGCAAAACACAAGCTAGAGAACAAAGACCGTTTTACTTGCAGTGACTTTAGAGACATGGACTAAAGTACAGCATTCAACACACCAGCTATAATCTGTCTATACTAGACTGCTGAACGTGCTGTCACTGTTCTCAAGAACCAACCTACTTTCACAGTGGCCGCAGGGATTATTCACAAGCTTTCCTTGCTGGAGACAAGACTCGACTTCACTTGTAAACAACCGTGACAAGGGCACTTACCAAGGACCTGTCTCGTACTTGTACTTCACAGTTTCAGGCTCAGTAAATATGTGATCTGCAACAAAACAGGAAGTTCAAATATAACCAGGGTCAGAGATTACTTAAGAATGGCAGTACCACTGCCAATTCTTAGAGAAAAAGAAAGACCTCAGCATTCTGTATAAATAGGTCACTTACTACAACTCTCAGAGAGCATGCTGAAAATGATAGCCACCATGGT
Source organism: Zapornia atra (assembly GCA_013400835.1). Lineage (NCBI taxonomy): Eukaryota > Metazoa > Chordata > Aves > Gruiformes > Rallidae > Zapornia > Zapornia atra. The sequence continues at coordinate 51,529 of VZTU01033850.1, forward strand.
TTTCACTTGCCACACGCCAAAGTCCTCCTCTGTTTCATCTGTCCCTAAGCCTAGATCTAAATGGGTGATTATAGAAAATAACAGACTTGCGCAATCATTTGTAAACAAGTCATAAGCCTTTCCTGATATTAACACAGAACAGTTAATCAAATTTACTGGTCTTAGTGGGGACACATGACCATTAGACATTTGTTACTCTGCTCATAAACTGGTTAATATTCACTTTAACGGTCAACAGACTGAAAACTATCAATAGCTTACATCATTTCAGTGTTAATAGGATTTTTTTTTTTAAATGTCAAATAAGTTCCTATCACTTCAAACATAACTGAACTTTAACCAAATCCCTGCCACAAAAGTTCTCCTAAAATGTAGATGTAGGGTGGTGGGGTTTTTGTTTTAAACTCAGTTCAGTCAGGATCATAAGAGAAATATTACTGCTTGCAAACAGTAGAAGCTTTCAGGCCAAGCGGTGATGATGAAAAAGCCCACTGATAGGTAAGTCTTTCCTTTAAGATCAAGTATCAGTGCAATTGATGTGGGTTTTGGTTGGTTTTTTTTTTTAGCAGATATACTAAATACAGCTCAGAAGTCATTGTTAGACTCAAATTGGAAAAAATAGTTGCAAGCAGAGCTGCTCCCCAACACATGCTTCCACTTTACCTGTTTTTAAAACTCACATCTTAGTTTAGAAGGACAAAACCTCTAATGCTCACAGAGATAAAATCTAAAGAAGCATAATCGATTCTGGTGTAAAAGCTGCAGCAAAAGGATACATTCTGCCATGGTCTTGATAGTCTGATCTTTCACGGCGGCTGAACTAGGGTAGCAAGTGTGAAATTCTTTCCGCAGATCATAAAAGGAATAGAAGCAGTCTGACAGCAGGAAGTTCTACAGGGAAGACAGAGCTTGTTTTGTACACACCATTCCTTTAAATTTCAATTCATATTTTCAAACTGAACAAGGCGGTCTCAAAAGTCACATAGTTGCTTGTCATCAGCTTGTCTCTGAGAGACCAGTTTGGTTCCTTTTTAAACACAGTTCAAATTCCATAGCCGTACAGAATTAGATCTCTGGATGAGCAAACCCAAATAGCTCCCGAGAGGCAAACCTGTGCACAGCAGCTAGAGAAGACAGCTAGGAAGCAAAAAACTAACAACAATAGTAATAATAATTTAAAATCTAGGTTTTGCTGGCTTATAAATATTCCCATTTAGGATACTCTATTTTCTTTCTTGTGGCTACACTGAAAAGCAATCGTGTACCTTCTAGTGGAAGGTATCTCTGCCCATTACAGGAGGGTGGAAATAGAGGATGTTTCATGTCCCTGCCAACCCAAACCATTCTATTATTCTTGGAAAACATGATAAATAAATATTGTTACAGAGTACTAAATATCTTCCATCCACTTAAAGATATTTATTCATTACTGTTGTATATTAGATAAGAATTTCAAATATATAACATTAATTAACAATGTTTAAGCAGCCCTTCACTCAGACATTAGTTTTGTTTTGTCCCTTGAAAAAATAACAGTTCTGGTCTAATTCACTATTTTTTTCCTCTTGCTCTCCCCTACTGTCTTACTATATAAAAGCTTGACTTTGGCTTAACCAAACAGCAGCACCTAACTTCATAAATAATGAATTAGGAAAAGTCACATGGCAATACTTCTTAAAATGGTAGGAATAGTAAAAGCTAAGGTCTGAGTCATACTAACATTTAACACGCAGAGAGAAATAAACTTTTGCAAACAAAAAGGTATTGAAGGAGAAAAAAGAAAAAAAAAAGAGAAAGAAATACAGTATTAAGAGGTTTAACACTTGATCAGATCCATTCCTTGATCTGGTATGGACAATTACTTCTTCCACAATATTACAGTGTTTGTTCCATCTTAGTCCATTTGTTTCACATTTGCTTCAAGAGAGAACTACAAAGAATAACCCACAGTAAGTATAACAGGATGTCATGAAATAAAAAAAGTACTATCATATTTGAATGTTAACTGCTCCTGCTTCTTTACTTGCCTCTTCCCTATGTAAACATGCGCTTTTCATAAAGAGACAGTGTTATGTTTTAATATAATACAAATGCCAAACGAGTATTTGTAGAAACCCAGCATGAGCCAATACCCTTACATAGAGAAAAAAAAATACAACTGATCAGTCAGCAACTTCCAAGTCAACAGCTCCCATTCCTCTGGGGTTCCTGCAGACCCTGCCAAGCAGGCTCACTCAAGAGCCACCACCCTGCACAAAGGCAAGACTCTTCTTCCTGTGCAAGATAGCCTGTTCTCAACCCTTGCAGGAACTTGGAGCGGAAACCGTTGCTTTGTATGGGAGCAGAAAATACACTGTAAGACTACTTTGCCCTGAATAAATGCAGATGGGGAACTACTGCTGTTCTCCAGGGCAAGTCACTGCCTGTGTGCTTACTCTCCACAGGACACCAACATATGGCTCCTACCAATTTCAGGTCTTGGTAGAATCCAAGGCTCTTCACAGAACCTGTGGTTTAAATCAAGCCTAAACAAAGCAATTGTTCATCACCTCTGCTGAAGTTAGACCTGTACCTTTGCTTCCAGTTCTTCAGACACAAAATTCAAGGTACTTGTATTGTTCCTGTGTCTATCCTGTCTCTCCTAATTTTCCTCTTCATTATGCTCATCTGGGAGTCCTCAAGTACTGTAGCTGACTTCCAAGAGCAAGTGCCAAGAATCACTTCTCTGCTACAGAGGGTTGAGACAGGGCGGAGAACATCTTAAATATTCTTGGAACACTATAGCTCCCGAGGATAAATTGTCTTGCTCATCTCATGTAAGAGATTTTCTTTGATGTCCTTCAAACACAGTACTGCCCTCCTGCATCAGTTCTGATCTCATACCTTCTTAGATGTTTCTGGGTGGAGGACTTGTCGAATGAGTAACTGGCCATCGCTGCAGAGTGTGTAAGAGCTCCTTCCAAGTACTTTCAAATCACTGGATACCAGCTGACTAAACTGAAAAATAAAGTGATAACTTTCATTGTACTGGCTGATACAGATAATTCCATAAAACAAGCAGTTACCATTATCCTCAAAAAAAAGTATTGTAATAACATAATTCAGCAATTTGTAATAGCTTCTGAAAAAACATGGCAGTTAACTGATGTGGGGTCCTGATAAAGATAGGTAAAGGAATGATATACATTTGTGGAATAGAAAATAAGAACGTCAGCAGTACAGTAAGAAGAACAGTTAGGGCAACATGGCAGAATTATGAGTTCATATGAAAGGTCATAGTATTATAATGGTAATGTTCAAAGTCTGAACTAACTAACTATAAAACCTACAAAAGAAAAAACCTTCCAAGATCAATGGTAGTACCGATTTTGCAGCAGCCTTTCTTTCCCTATCGCACCCCTGACTTCAGTTAAGTCTTTTTTTTTTTTTTTTTTAATTTGAACTTCAAAAAGAAAAAAAAGCTGTCTATCAGGATTTGCTAATGTTTCAGAAGTTGTATGCTAAGAACAGCCAACAAATAGTGGTTTAATCCCTGCAAAAGTGAAGTTACAATCAAGTTGGAGCCAAGCCACTGAAAGTTCCTGGTAGAGATACAGCGTTGCAAACACTAAATAAGACAAAGTTATTCCCTACCTGTAGACTGGATAACCCCCAAGAGGTTAACTTTCAAGAACAAAGGGCTCCATCTGTCTTGTTCAATGTTATTTTCCATCCTTATGCAACAGTTCCGAGCCTTTTATTACTCCATACCAGTGTTCAGTTCCTTGTTCATAATAATCAAGTCCTGCATTATACTACCTACGTGCATCAAATCAGTAAATAGTAGCTTGTTAGCCAACTTCCAAGGGGACAAATACAATTATTTTAAGCTTTCCTCTTGATGCTACTCCCTCCCAGGAAAGCATCACATGGCAAACAAAGCAATAATTAACACATGATGCAGTAGCCACCCACTGCTCTCCAAAACAACCACTCCCAAACGCAAATTACAAGCGACTTGAAACTCAGACAATATCTTGGAGCTGCTTTTTAAACTCTGTAGGGGGAAGAGGGGGTGTGTGTGTGCTGGTTTACCATGGACACACGTGATACTTTACATAGCTACAGTCTCTGCTCGGGAAAGATGACTCCCTAAGGACCTGATCCACAGTGCTCACCGTGTGAACACATGTTGCAGCATCTGTGTCCCACGGGTAAGACTCCACCAGGGAGAAAACAGGTACCGAACGTGATTTAGTAGGTGCAGAGATGTGATTACCCAGGCTTTATTTCAAAGTAACTGTGCAATTACAATTCAGGCCCTTTTATAGGCTCGGACAGGTAACCAGTGTTCCACCACCACCTGGAGTTCAGAAATGCTGTAGTAGTAGTAGCTGCGTATCATGCCAGAGAACTGAGGGGCTGAGTTGGGTAAGGAAATGCACTCAGATCAGCATCTTGTGCAAGCTGCTTAGTTTGCAGACACATATCTGTATATATTTATATCTATAAAAATAAGCTCTTTGATATCAAACAGAAAAATCTTTGAAACTAAGAAGGGTGAAATACTACCCCCCCCCCAAAAAAAATCCAACCCCCCCAAACTTTACAGTGCCATTCTTTGCACACTACCAACACACCACATCACCCCCAAAAAAAACCTAAACAAACAAGCAAAAAACCCCACCAAACCCCCCACTAACCACCCAAATTCTTGCAGATTCAGAAAGCCAGTTTCCCTTTGATTGCTGTTCGGGTTGTTGAAGTTCTTGAAGAACCTGAGGCTATAAAGCAAGTAATTGTTTAGGGATGATTTAGAGTCAGAAAACTGAGATCTGACTGTGCTCAAAATACCTCAGCTGATGTGTAAGCACCAGAAAAAGAAGAAAATTCCAGAGGACTCAAAAGGAACCACTTCAGAAATGCAGTTCTGGGAAGTGCCAGTCACAGGCCAGCAACAAATATTCTCATCACAGTAAGAAACATTAGGAAAATTGCCTTATTAAATACAGCACCTTATTACTTTCTGTTTTAACTCCTGGGCACTGTAAAGAACAAATATTTGTAATAAGGGATTGGAAATTGTGATAGGAATTAGCCTCCAGAAGGTGTACAGGGATTCTTGCCAAAAGGAAGCAAAGGGAGTCTTACTGATGAACAGCAATAAAACACTCCCCAAACCTTCAACCTTGTACCCTGTGCTTCTGAAGATGCACAAGAGTGCAATTAGGGAGCTATTTTGATCAGATGCAAGAAGAAATCCAACACAAACAAGTTAAGGGAAGCAGCAAGTAAATAAAACATAAGAACTGTAGTTTAAAAAGTCTTCACCCAGCTGGAAAGCAAAAGAAGAAAGACGTTTGGACTAGGGAGGGAATGTGTAGGCCAAATCGCGTAAGGTAAAGCAGTAAGAGTCACGACTGTTGCCCTGAAGTATTCACTTTTTTTTTTCAGATGGTGCATCCCACACAACATACAGCTGAAGAGACAGATACACAACACATTTTCAGAAGCCCCTGGTGAGAAGACATCAATAAGAGTGAAATATTGCATAAGGACACCAGAAAGCCCAATACTTGAAGCGTACCGAGGTTTAAGAGAGACATGGGAGGCAGCATTTGCTTTCATTTTTAACTGAGCCTAAGTATTTGTACTGTGTATTTATTAAATGTCAGTGATAACATTTAACATGGCAAACTCCTTTCTAGTGGGACAACTGACATGTCAAAACTATTGTCTACTTTTCTTACTAGAGGCTAGCAGCTTCACATGCTTCAGACCAAACACCACAAGGGTGGCAGGCCTGCTGAGTGCTATTTAGAAACCTCTACTTTAAAAACAGCCTTTTTCAAACTTTGGGGTGTACTGCTCCAGAAGAGGGCAAACAGAGTGTGGGAAGAATAGTCAGGAGCCATCCTTCATACCCAAAGCACTTTAGCTATAGCATGGGCTAACTGAAAAGGAGAATGGGGTAGCAGAGTGTGAATGGAAAGATTCCCCTAGAATAACATGAGGCAAAATAGCAAGGGTAACACAGCTCCCCAGGAACGACAGATAGCTGAGATTAGCCTGAAATGGCTTCTTTCATCTATATGTCTCTAAATTCTGGAAAGATTCAGTATGAATTCTGGAAAAGTTAAGTATGGAAAGCAGAGCTGTGCCCCAGCCCTCATTACTGTAGGTTACACTAGACCCTGAAGTCTTTCAGGCAATAGATACCACCTATCACGTGTATCCAAAAGACTTAAAGCAACCACAGCAGATGTGTTTATAAAGACACATTGAAATCAGTTAAGCAATTCAGTATTCCTGCAGAAAAGCTATCTCCAGCCTCCTTTTTGCACTATGAAATTCAGGCAACATCTCAAAAACCAACCTCAAACTAGCATGCACCCAAATGTAGTAAGCTAAGGACAAGTTGAGGCCAGTGCCAGATTTACATTACATTTTTCTGTCTCACATGTTGAACAGCCTGTCCACAACTGTCATTTCGTAAATTCCATCCACATCTCCTTCACTCCAATAATAAAAACCATCTCAGCTATTTACCTCCTGTCATTCATCTTCATGCTGCCCTCCATAGCACTCCTCCACTTTAGCATGCAAAGCTGCCCCACCTTGAGACTTCCTCCACCAAGCTCCCACACCCTGTGTCTCCCCTGTTAATCTACTCATTTCTTAGCAACAGAGTTACACGGAGTGTTAATTAGCACTGTCTGCATCTTGCAACCAGCACTCAGTTTGGCTGAGAGAACCACAGTGTATTGGCATCACCCTCCACTCTTTATTGCTTATTCCACCAGATCAGTCTCTCTATTAGAGCTTTGGTGAACCATTCCATGTTTAAATGGAATGTTTGGTAACTCAGTACTGAGATTAAAAATGGAACAAAGAGAAGAGGAAGAATTAAACAAGCTGCTCTCCACGAAACAGAAATGTTCTTGGAGAAAAGGTGGGCAGAGGGAAGGACAGATTTGAGCACCAGTTTGAAAAACTGGCTAAACAGGATTTGGGTCCTGTAGCTGAGAGTACAAAGAGAGCGAAGAGACATGTTTCACCAGCAGCAAAGCTGGATGAAAGCCAGCACAAGCTGCTGTGTTTTCTGCAAATGAATCCCAAGTGACTGAAATGACTCGGCCCCCTTAGTGTTGCCTTAACTATAACTGAACAAAGCTGTGGATCTTAAAGAAACAAGATTCCTCATTAAGCTCTTTCCATAGTTATGAAGCACGAAGCGCTACAATAAACCTCTGGCTATTTGAATATTCTCATTTCCCTAACTAAAAATAGCTCTCCTCCTTGAGAAAGGCCACTGCATCTGCACTGTATCTGTGTCTGGTATGGTAACAGAATACGAAAGATAGTTCAGTTCCATGCTGTCAACTGAACCTTTTCTAAAACATCAAGATACTCCAGGGAACCCTCTCTAATTCACCTCTGAGAAATAACAGAAATTTGGCTGCTTTCTACTCCTCAGACCTCCAGCAGTTCCTACTGCATCTTCCAAATGGGATCCTTTCCTTTAGCAATGATTCTCTGTTTTCCTTCTTTTAGCCCCACTGCCCCATCCCAGCTCACAGCACCGGACAAGAGAAAATTATTCCCAAAGCTTCAAAGCTGAAGGCATCCTTGCACTTTAATCTGGTCTGGAATGTTATGATAAAGCATAACATAAAACTCTAGAAACAAGCTTAGCTTGTAGCCCATTCTCAACCCAGACGTGTATCTATTGCCATGCGGAAAGATGAGTTATTAGATGTATCGATATTCCCTGCACGAAGGATGGTCCTTGGTGAGGAGACCTGGTTTCAAATCAATGGTATTGACAGACATGTTACTAAATTGCCCAGAGATAACAATTTGGTGATTAAACAAGACTAAGTTTCTGCCAGATTAGCATATCAGAGAGCTCATTTTGACTTCTGTGACATGATTTAGGTGGGAAGAGAAATCACAGCTGGTCCAGCAAAAAATTAAGACAGATACTTGATCTAGGATAAAGGATTTGAACAGGCTTAGAATTTGAGATCAGTCTTTTGCAAAATAACTCCCCAAACAACAAAACAACACAACCGAAGAAACCAACCCAAAACTTATTCAGGAGTGACATCTTTTGGTCATTACAAGGAAAACTTTCAGGAATAACAGAAAAAAGTTATTTCAGCTCACATACACTCATAAATTCCAATATAATCCCTTGATCTTAAAGAACTCATTAATAATATGTAACTGTCCTACAGAAAGTGAAAGTACTCCACAAGTCTGTAAAATACACTTTGAGGCAAAAACATTTTATCTGAGGCACATAGATGTGAACTGATTATGTCTTGTGCTCAAACCTGTAAAATTTTAAGAAATCAATCTACTCTGAGCAACACACATCTCCATGTGAAGCAGAAGCTAGGGATCTATTTGGAATCTCTTTCACAAATTATATTACTTAAGAGACCTCCTCCAGTAATGAATTATTAGAAAACAAGGCAGAGAGCAGCACAGAAACCATTACAGGCAGACAGCTCTAATATACAGATAATAGAATCACAGACTGGTCTGGGTTGGAAGGGACCCCAAGGATCAGAGAGCTCCAGCCCCGCTCCCACAGGCAGGGTCACCAACCTCCAGGCCTGGAGCTACACAAGGTTGCCCAGGGCCCCATCCAACCTCGAACACCCCCAGGGATGGGGCACCCACCCCCTCTCTGGGCAGCCTGTTCCAGCCCCTCACCACTCTCTCTGTAAAGAACTTCTCCCAATATCTCACCTAACCCTTCCCTCCTTCAGCTTCACTCCATCCCCATTGTCCTGCCAGTGGCTGCCTTTTGGAAAAGTTGATTCCCCTCCTGTTTCTCTGCTCCCTTCAGGTACTGGCAGGCTGCAATGAGGTCTCCCCCGCAGCCTTCTCTTCTCCAGGCTGAACCAGCCCAGCTGGGGAGCTGCTCCAGCCCTCTGAGCATCTTCATGGCCCTCTCTGTATCTATCTCTGTGTGCACATGCATATGTTTATATATAGAATTATATATAGTGACACAAATTACAATATCTCATCAGATCAGCTCAACTTTCATGTTTGCACATCTAACAATTCAGGCTTTCTAATTTCTAAAGTTATTTCTCAGTTTCAATTCACCATGTTTCTCAACATTTTCTCAGAGTTCTGTGATTTGTTACATTTTATGAGCATAATGAAGTTTGATAACTACAGCTTGTAGTCAGATTATCAACTAGAATTTACCAAAATAAATCAATATTCTAAGATCTTAGACTTGCACATGTATAGCAGTGCTTTACATTGTAGAAACAAGTAGCAACCAGAAACAAGTAGCAACCACAGCAATGGCTTTTTTCACTCCAGAATTCCCAGAGCTCACTCTCATGCACACTCTTATGTTTTACCATGTGAATTGTCAACTGAGACACTGAAATTCATTGCAGCTCTCCTAGCAATGAGACCACATGCTTCACATACATATCACATATACTACCACTTTGCAGTGAACATCCTGTGCACTCTGACTAAAGAGGAAAAAAAATCATCACTACTTATTAGACATTACAGTAATCACTACATTAGAGCTTTAGACCATCTTTTAGGCCTCTAGCGTGGGTCATTCTTTGCTTGCAGCGTAGATCATACAATTATCTGACTTCTGTCAGGTCAGAGAAGCATGAAAAACAAATTACAACCTCCAAAGAGGTGTCTGAAGAGTCTCTATTCCAAGTTCTGCTTCAACAGGCAAAGATTGCAGTTCTTGCCTCAAAGCCTGATTTTCCAGAAAGTCCTCTACAATTGCCAGAGAACACCCAAAACCAATTCTACAGTTGCAAGTGCAGTTCCTCAAAGATCTTAAGTGGTTGACCACCAAAACAGGCTGCCCAGAGAAGTTGCAGACTCTCCACCCTTGGAGGTACTCAGACTCAACTAACAGAGTCCCTGGCAGCTGCTCTAGCTGACCCTGCTTTTCAAGGGTTGGACTAGATGGCATCTCTAGGTTCCTTCCAGCCTCAGCTGCATTCTCTGATCTCTTTGGACTCTGTTTCACCTACTCTGACACTACATTACATCAATGACCACTACATCAATGCCACCATAGTGCATATACACGGGGGGGGGGGGGC
>VZTU01033850.1:61646-85637 GCA_013400835.1 Zapornia atra
ACTGGGAAAGGACGTGTTGCCTGGGGAAGGGTAAAGGGAGGAAATCAAGAGGCAAGATGCAGCTAAATTTGATTAACAGAAATTTTCTGACACCAAAACATAAGCAAGACTGAAACAACACTGAAAAACATCCTAAAGACTCTAATACAGAGTGAGAAATCTCAGGAGTATCAAGCCATGGATTTGGTAGACAAAGCATGAACACACACACACACCCCTCCCATGACATGTCAACTTTGGGAAATATTTTCACTTGGACTTTGTACCTCAGAGCCTGATGTGCCCATGATGGTTTCACATTTATTTACAATACTCTCCACAGGCAGCTTTCTGCTCCTTCACTCTTCAAACCCCGGTGATAATGCCAGCCTTATCCATGTAATGGAGGAATTTAAAGCATGTCAATACTACTGGGAGGTGCACAAACTGCATTTCAGCAGTATTTACAAGTATGATAACCCTTTATTGTGCTAGGTAACTTTTTAAACAGAGAATCCTATAGTAAGCCCTTGTCTTTGTTCATCTGTTAACTGCTCTTCCACGAGGCTGATAATGGATACATGGTGACCCTGTATGGAAAAAAAGAAGTGAAAGCTACAGGGTGGCCACAAGCTGCAGCTAAGATTTTTTTATGTTCTCCTCCCAGCAAAACAGGAAAAAAACTTGTATTTAGATACTACTGATGCACAAGCATGAAAAAAACATGTTACTCTCTAGTTTTATTTCTTTGCAGCCCAGTGGACCTAGTGGACCCACTAGAAATGTTAAAAACTAATATTGCCAGTTTGATTTCTCCTATTAAGAGGAAAGCAATTTTTTGCTCTACTGAACACTAATGCCTGAGATTATTTAGCTACTGAAGACTGGACAAAAGCATGGTTTTCATTTCCAGCATGCCACAGACAATATAACTGTGCTCAATATGACCAGTCAAGTTGTCATTTTAAGCCTCTTGAGGTACCATAAGCTGTATTAAATAACTGAGTAATCAGTCACAACGGCCACCACAGATGTACGTATTACCCAAACCCAGAGTTTCCATCCAACTTTGCAAGTGTAGGAGCAGGTTTGCTCTCCTCAGTCTCAAGGAGATGCAGGATGTGGCACTGAGCTTCCAGAACCATAGACTTAGTATTCTTCCCTGAATAGAGGTCCAGCAGCAGCAAACCAGGTACGTGCATCTGTTCCAAAACAGTTTCATCTACACTGGGTGTCTGCATAGACATAAACTCTTCTTATTGCCTCTCTTATACAAAGAAATTAATTCTTTCCATCCATGGCATGTGTTAAAAATGTGACAGGGTTCAGGTCTCAACCCCCCTACATTTGGTTCTGCCATGAAATTCCAAACATCACAAATGTTCAAAAGAAGAAATAGTTACAGAATTGCATTTTTAAAGCTACTTAAGATATCTTTTACTTTGTTGGGAAGCTGAAGTTCCAGGAAATAATACCATCCTATCCTGCTCCTCATTGTCATCACACAGGTCACCATAGATCTGAGTCGGGAAGACCCGCAGCCTACATGTGACTCTTCTAATGACCATAAGAGTTCAAAGGAGGAAAATGGAAGGTACTCTTCAAGTTTATCACATCCTTCCATTCACCAAAACACAGAAAAGTACTTCAAAATTCATCATACTCCTTCAGAATCACATAGAGGGACTGGAAACATTCAGCTTAGGTGAGGGTAGCCTACAGCTAACTTTCTGATAAAAATAGGTTTGTTTAGCAGGTAGAACATGAAATACAAATAGAGGAACTGTCCAGTGACAGTTTGTAAAGAAAACAGACTGTTGTTTCTTGGGACTGCAATAAAGTGCCTTAAGGATGAAATTTCCACATTATTTCTGTATTTGACTCATTTTAACTGGCCCAGGTCTTTGTGCTACGAAGTAAACAATAGCTAATGAAAAGTTTTATTCTTCCTAGGAAAGAATGCAAAAATCTAGCCATCTGCCAAGACAAAGATCTATCCAAGCAATGCCACTTGAGCAGTTTATGACCATTTTTGATTAATTATTTCTTAGATCAAAGTTTGCAACACCAGACTATTTGCATGCTTTCCAGCTATGGTATCTACTGCATCTAATTCACATAACGCATTAAGCATAAAAGGCAAGACCATGGTTCAGGCCATCTAAATGTCACAGCAATCAGGTCACAGCTTTTATCTTCAAAAGCACAATCTGTTTTAATAAGAGAGTGTTGAAATATGCAGAGTACTCCACAAATAAGCTACTTGAAGTTAGTCTTGTGTAAGATAAAGCACCCCAGTCCAGCAACAGAAGAATTTCAGAGTTTCTGGACTTACTTTACTCCTATATTATCTGTCAGGAAACTGCTAAATAAGGACACACTGAGATAAAGTAAGTTTTCACCTTTAAACTAACCTGTATTGAAAAAGGCCACTAGCTATCAAAACCAACAAAATAATGCAAAAAAGATGCATACTCCCACGACACCCTGGCATTTGTTAGCACAGAGTATTCATGAGTGTCTGTCTTTAAGCAAAAGGAAACACTGAATATTAGTAATGCAAAAAAATCCATACTGTCAACCTTTTACCTACATTTCAAGCAGGATTACAATGGTGCCTCACACTCCTCACAGGCTGCTTGCTATCAGCTCAACTCACAGAGCAAGTCATTATAGCCTGAAAGACAAGGTTGGACATACTTTCCAAACCCTAGATTTTAATTAATGCCGTGACTGCAATATTTCCTGAAGTCTTGACTTAAGCAGGAGCTCTCTCAGTGTCCTATACCTCCCCCACTCCTACTTACCTCTGTTTCAAGGACAAACTTTCATTAGCAATGTGATCTTTAGCACTGGCTCTATTGACTGTAATGCATGGCACTGCTCTATTTACTCAACACTACCTCATTGTTTGTAGTGGAAGCTTAACCAGTTGTAGGAGAATAGCTAATACCTGCAAACTTTTTTTTTCCTTTTCTCTCCCTATTGGGTTATTTTTCAGGTTGTTTTTGTAGTAATATCCAGGGAAAGTAAAAAGGAGACATAAAAATAAACACACCTATTACCCACAATTCAGTTTCCTTCAACATTCTCTCATACTCCATCCTCTCCTTTAAACTTAAAGGATATCATAGGTATGGACTTTCCTGAATAACAGTCTTGAGATCTGTGAAGTATCTCTGCCTACCTAAGAATTCAAGTAATTGTTGCTGACGAGTATCAGCAAAAATAGTTCCTTTCATAAGCCAGCTCTGATTCAGAAGCAGGGAGCTTCCTCTTTTCTGTCCAATATGCTTCCACAAAAACATAAAGGAGTAGTAGTAGAAGATCCCCAAATCAGCTTGCCTTTAATCTGTGAAATTTTAGAGTCACAGCAACCCCATGCAGCAGGAATTGTGTTTGATAAAAGGAAAAGTGAGAGTAAGGAATTAACACTGCTAAGAATTCAGCAGTTCATACCCGAGTAAGACCAGAATTCACATGTGTTCAATACAGAATAGGAACATTTGAGGTGACATTATAACAGTGACATCACTTAGATGTTGCTTTCTCTAACAGTCAGTTAGCCTCTTGTTTCCAAAGTGAGTACATTGTGACTGGAAAGACACAATGTGTCTGGAACATGAAGCTGCCTGGAACATGAAGCAAGTCAGACAGCTTCTTGTGATCAAAACTCAGTGTCCGAGGTGTAGAGGAAGAGGGGATCGGGTCCATATTTTCTTCCGTTTCTTTAAGCACACCATAACGGCAGGTTTCTTCCTCCTGCACTTCATACTTACACGATGCCATTTCACATGCTTTACAATAACCAAAAGTTCATTCTGTTCATGTTGTTCTGCAGAAGTAACACTGGCTAACACAGTAGAGTAATCCATCAGGGAAACCCTACAGCTGGACCACAGTCACATTCTCATGACTGCTACATGTTTTCCATCTCTCAACCTCCAACATCCCCCTCCAATCCAACAGTTCTTTGATTCAAGGTTTCATGTGTTATCTCTCTTGGGCTGCAAAGGACTCCTAAATCAACTCTCTGGTACAGAGATATGCAAGATCTACTTACACAGCAAAACCTCCACAGTAGTTTTTGCACTTTTCCAAGTTGCACACTAGAGCTTTACTTTACTCTTAGTGCAATTCACTACAACAGGGTTGCTTACCAGGAGAGCAATTCTGTTGATTTCTGTGAAGACATTTAATTTCACACATTGCCAATGCCTGAACAGTGTATAGTGATGTTAAAGCATATGCTTAAATTTCTCTAGAATTAGACCCAGACAATGGAAATGCCACTGATAAAAGTTTTAGAAAGTTTTGATTTCAGTTCTGTAAGAATAACAGAATTCAGAAACAGGACTACAGCTCTGGTAATAGAATCTTTTAAGCTGACAGGTGTCTAAAATCATCACAGGAGCCAAGTTTCTGCTAAAGAGAATACCACTGTTTCCTTTTCAATATTTCATTGCTAACACAATAACTATTTCTGAGTGCCTTTTGTCCCCCTCTGCCCACTGCAGCTGTACAAAGAAAGGCAGCAGGAGGAAAGAAAAACGAAAATATTTTGAAATGGAAGTTTGGGCAAAGCAACAGGGGTTTTTTTTTGTTTGTTTTGTCACTGATTGCAAGTGGTGAGCAATTAAATTTTAATACACAGTACCTCTTGCATAATATTTCTCCTATAATACACATCTATCCTCACAGCACAGGGATTTAACGAATGAGGGACAGATTCATAGAGCAGCTGTTTATAAATAAAGCAAGAAGAGAGGCTATTGTATAGAATGGTACTGGAGAAAGTTGTGGACAGTTTAAAGAACATCACAGATTTATTAAAGCAGTAAAAATGGTTTGTAGCACAACCATCACTTGTGATTCAGTACCTTCCTAGGACACACACATGAAGTTCCCTTACAAAGTAACAGTATCTTCTTCCTTTCCTGAAGTAATATTGTAGCTAACAAATTGATTATGAATTAAAGCAACATGGTATCTCTGCAGTTTCTATGCAAAGCAGCAACTACTATGAAGGGGGAAAAAAAAAAAAAAGCATTTTTCAAGAGCAGACAGAAGATGGCAAAGACAGGAATGTGAGCAAGAGGGAGAAACCCCATTTATTTTTCTAATTAAAGAGATGTAAAAGTTCCAATTTTAACCATAGAAATTATAAAACAAAACAGGGCTGACAGTGTGTTGCTTAAAAAAAAAATCACCTCCAATCAGCATTTTTCTTTTTGGCCACAGCACTGCTTTGCCAGCAATATCAATTCCAGCATCTATGCGTCACTCAAACCTAACTATTCAGCAAAGAAGTGCTGTAACATGTTGACAGAGATGTTGCCCTTGTTTGGCAGCACTTGGCTACCCAAGTGCTTCTACATACAACCTATGAGCGTTTCTTTTAAAAAAGAAAATAGAAAGCCAAGCAAGCCAACACACCAATGCAAGAACTGTGCAACCCTTTCAAAAGCTGAGACAAGAACCAGACAAAAGGCTACCACAGGCAGAGGGAAGCTTACACACAACCCAGAGTATCCACAGAGTTTTCTAAGCTGCTTCCATGATAACATGGAAGAACTGGTAGAAGCACTGCATGTATACTTACTGTCAAAATGGTAGAATACAAACCCTTTATTCCTCACTTCTCACTCCCCAGTCACTTCTGAAAATGCCAGCTCTAGTTCATTAACACATTTCCAGTGACTTTTTCAGTAGCTACTTACAGCAAGTTAGAGCAAAGAAGTTAAAGTCTTTGAGGATCCAGAAATCTCTGTATTAAAAGGATTCTACCCCATGTTTCCTGTCTTCCAATGACTTAATTTCATGAGAAGTTCAAGTATTTGGATTTAATATTATAGCTGTGAGGATGTTCAAACGTGCTAGCAACAGAGTTTTCACACACTGCACAGCATCACACTGTTAAGACAGGTGTTTCAAGCTACTTTGGACAGGCCATAGTACAGTTTATTTTCTTATATATGCTAATGCACCCAGACTTGGTAAGAGATTTAATGTTACTGCTTATCTTCAGAACAAGCAGCAGCACCTGCTATCATAAAAAGTCTACTCAGGCTCATCCTCAAACCACTGGGCCAAATTATTGGTATCTAATGAATTTTGGCAATTCTAGTTTTAAGATAAGACAGGCCAGCTAGTCAAGGCTACCATATTTTTAATGCTTGGAATGGAAAGAATATGCAGCTTTAAACAAATTCCTTTATCTAATTCTCTGCTCATTCTGAAGTGAAATGCAACTAAACATAGGAACAAAGCAAGGTTTAAGGAAACAGTCAAGGAATTCAGATTAAATTATTGCAGCCTTCTGAGAAACTGAGGTTATTGCTTTTCCACATAGCCTAACAGCACATAAATGCTGCCAATAAAAGAACACATTCACAGAATCTTCATCTATATGTTAATAATATATACACACAAATATAACAGAGGAATTGTTTCAATTAACTCTGTTTTTGAGAGAACATATTTGGGTATTTCAATAATAATTAGTGGGAGCTGGGCAGCATAGAGGATTTGTAAAGGGAAAAACAGTTTGTACCATCAACAGAATTCCAACTAGGGTTCAGAAACGAGCTTCTTCACCATTTTCACTGGTGAAGAAAAAAATCCCTGCTCTAACACCTGCAGCTACAGGAAGCATTAGCCCATCCTTACTTCCCAACAGTAAAGGCTGATACCTAATATTGGAATATTGCCAAACAGAATTTAACAAATGCTCCTATAAATTTATCAATGGGAATAGCAAGCTGTTAAATCCTAATATATGTTAAGAGCCCTGCATAGGGCTACATGCACACAGTGCACTCTGCCCTCCTGTAAGAGCAGGAGTTTATCACTTACCTGGCCTGACAACCTGAAGGCGACCTCGTGTCTGTCAGGATGTCCTCATCGCTCACTGCTGATACCAAACCAAGGGCACAGTTTCACTTTACATCTGCTTGGTGGGCAACCTGTCCTTTCACCCTACACCTTGGTGCTGTGGCTGCCCTCAAGAACACCACCTAATCTGCCACACACTACACTAGACAGAACCACTCTGAACCAGAACCTTTTTAACTCTGAACAATGCCTTTCTCCACTTTGATATGCAGCCCCAAAACCCTTTGTACTGGCAGAACACAGGTGAGGGAGTAAGCACCTAAGTAAAAGGTGCCACTAAAAAGTTTTCACACAATTGCAGCTTGAGAACATAATGCGGGGGCAGAAATACCTTAAGCTGGTATCACCATTAAACGTGTTGGATCATGAAAATACAACCAAAGGGCGTAGTTTCATGGGACATGAGTTTGGACAGCAAAGCAGCTTAGAAGTTCCCACCCTACCTGCTCATTTCAGTGATCCTGTTTACAGCACAGCTTCACAAAGGGTTTTACCAACACAACAAAAAGATGGCAAAGTACAGTGCAGGGGCAAGAAAGCAGCCGGCTTCACTGCCGTAGCCAAACCTTGTGAAACTACACCCTCAGTATTTGTTATGGAGAGAACAGCTCGCTCAGTAACACTTGCCAAAGGTTTGCCAAGCACCTGCTCCAAAACTTCAGAACTCAGACCCAGCAAATACTCCAAAACACCGGCTGTGTTAGGAGTTTTATTTTTATTGAGGTGATGCAGTCACCAAATAATCTGAAACCGCAAGACCAACCAAGAGACAGTGACACACACAAATAAGTCACCCTGCATTTTCAGGCTTTTTTTCTGCAGCCTGAAGGTTGGTATCAAAAAAAATTATTCAAAAAAATAATTTCTCCAAAATGAAGGAGCAACAGCTGGCAAGTGAGCCAAGAAAACTTTCTGCTGCTTTCTGCTAGCACTTTGTGAAGAGGCTGCAGAACAAGTTTCACTTTAAAAAAAAAAAGAAGAGTTGTAACCGGTTTATCAGGTTAGAGGAATTCACTGGTTCTTCCACCTCTCCCCCCACATCCCATTTGCTTCCAAACGCTCATCTAACAAGCTTGTTTCTTGCTGAATTTGTTGATACGGGAGAAAATAAACTGCACCTGTAGCTCAGCTGGATGATCAATAGGCATCCAAACAGCATTTAGAGAACCAGTAATTTGCTCTCCCCTGCTGAAGCGGCACCCCCTCGGTATCTCCAGTCTCTGCATAGTTGAGGAGAGGGGAGGGGGAAAAGGCTTGCTTTTGTCTTTCTATGTCTAAGACTACTAATCAAAGCTGCCATCGATGGATGCAGTGTAAAATGCTATGAAATATGAAAGATCAGCAAGACTCAGGCAGCTTTTCAAACAATTTTTTAATTATTGTCAACCCATAGATTAAATTTGGACTCTTTCAATAGGTTCAAGAGCAGCCCCAGCTCTCAGGAGAACCTCTCCCTTTTCATGTGTTGTTCAAAGTAAGATGGTAATTACAGCTAAATATTGCAGACAGCTCTCCAAATTTATTAGCTCTTCTTAGACTTATCCTTTGTCAGGAAGACATGCAAATATTGCCATGTCTTAAGGCAAGTCATCCTGATTCAGCCAGGTTTTCTGTATGGGAAGGATTAAGAAATCCGAAACACTTTCAATTTAGTATTCAATCTTTAACATCAAACCTCCATGGCTAGAACCAGAGAAGCACATGAAGATGGGAGGTTTTTTTGAGTTGGAGTTTGATGGGAGTTATGGGGCTAAGAGAAAGGCAAAGTTCATTTTGGTTTTGCTCTTTAAAAGCAAGTGTTCATTCCTGCAAGGTTTCAGAGAGCAACCTGAAAATAATTTTCTCCCTTAAAAGCTTGGAAACTGGACAACCATGAAGTTCCAGCACTTAGAAAAACATAAACATCATGCTAAATAAGCTATCCCTGCGGTTTGAGGATCTGAACAATGAAACCTAGTGAGAATGTCCCAGTAATGCAGGAAGAAACATAGGACATCATCCCTTTTAGTAAGTAAGCAGTGTAGGCAATACATGTTTAGAGCCTTACATCATAGGCTCAAGACAGTTTCAGACACACACCTGAACAAGAGATGTCCTACTTACTCTGTTAAAAAAAAAAACCAAACTCACATTTTTGTACTTGGTAGCATTCTGCAACTACACCACCCCATCTCAGTCAGCTCTGCAACTATAAATTCACCATTATTAGTCCAACAACTGAGGGAAGTTATTAATGCCATTTAGAACTAAATACAAACAGTCTGCTTTCTTAAGGGTCACATTTTATGACTTCAGGTAACTATTTCCTTAGTATTTGTACACTGCCAGGATCTCCCCTCTGAAAACGTAGCTATCCAAACATTGCACAACACCTATCAGAAAATACAGCTCAAACCCATAAATGTGCTAGCATCTGTGGAATCAAATGCTTGTTACACTGAACAAGTACAGCGTTTAAAGGCTTGCAGCAAAGCACACAGAACATACGCTGCAGCAAACAGCTCAGTTATTTGGGGGCCCTACTGCAGAACCTCTCTTTGTAAAATTACACAGCCAAAAAGTGTATCAGTCCAAGTAGTAAGTTGTGTGAGATTTTCCCCTGTGAGAATATGAAGCAAAATTGAAAGGATGCATGTGATGTTGAAGGGCCTTGTTACAAGGCTTAACCACAGCTTGCAGGCTTTTCGTAGACTCTAACACTGATGGAAAGGGAATTAAATAGTAATAGAAGGAAGGAGGGCTTTCTGTGGCCACTGGAAAAATCTCCAGACCCACAGCAGCTGATCTACCATTTACACTCACAGAATCACAGAATGGTTGAGGTTTGGAGAGACCTCTGAAGCACAGAGAAGTTACAATGGATTTATTCTTAGCGAGTTTCACTTCCTTCTACATGTAGAGTAGGAACCCAAGGCAAAAGCCAGAAGCAAGCCCTGAAACTTTCATTTAGGTGATTGAAATGTATGCTAAAGTAAAAGATTTTCAGCTGCATCATCAAATTTGCCACCACAATCCAAGCAGGGTGTGGATGATTTCACATACTCTATTACATTATCTCAAATCAAGGTACAAGTCTACTTCCTTTTCTTCCTTCCTTTCAAATAACCACTTCACCCACCTGTGCTTTTGCTAATCAAAATACTTAACTGAAGGAAAAAAAAAGAAAAAAAATCTGTATGTGTTGACAAACACCTGACTCATCCTCAAAATACATAATCTAATTAAAATATTTAATGGGCTTACAAAAAAACACAGAAAAGGACCTACTATTAAAGAACATGGAATGTTGCTTTTTGCCACCATTGCAAGTGGGAGGATCAATTACTTCTCTCCTAACTCCAATAGAGTCAGGACACATGGAGAGGGAGGGAGATGAGCTTAGGTAAAGCGTGTTCCAAAAGACCTATGATGGAACTGGCCACATCACAACTGGCAGATAACAATTGATAGCAAAATCATCATTTGGTTGCACAGATATGCCCAACAAAAAGGGGAAAAAAATTGTTTTTCAAGAGCCTAAACCCACCTCCACACAAAGGTAGTATTTCCTTTTATTTGCTAAAGCAGACCCACCTACAGTGCAATTTACGGCAATGAGATACAATCTCTCATAAAGTATTGAGTATAATTAAAGTGTGTCTGTTATAAAGGTAAACAGAGTGTACCAGGCTAAGCTGTTCCAGATGTCTTTAGTGCAAGATCTGGGACAAGATCAAACCTGCAGCTGCACATTTTCTCAGGGGTTATTTTTAAGTTTTAAAAAATTAAAAGAAAAACCCCAAAACCTCTTAACTCTAGAAAAACTAGCACAAGGAGAATAAATGCCATCTGCAGCCAATGTCAACAGGTTTTAATACACATAAAAGTTACACACTTCTATTTTCAAAGATACTCCAGAGCAAAGTGTAAACCATTCAGTACCAAAGAGGGTTAGGACCTAGTCTGCCAAGTTATCTGTGTCACTAGAAGTTACAGCAACATGAACCTGTTCTACTGCCTAAGCAAGTTTCTTGCTGAAACGCACCTACGAATGATTCAGAGAAGGTGTGGAAAGCCAGTTTTATATGTTACACAAAAATGCACTATTGTATTTTTCCATTCAAGCACAATTCGTATATAGAAGAAACAGCAAAACCAAGGAAACTTTCAGGAACTGGGTATGTATACCCTACTTGCATTTAAGTTTTTTAGGTAATTTAGGACCTTTTGAACTGCAAGAACACACAAATTTACAGATTTACTGTCTTAGGGTGATACTACATGAGCCAAAGAGCAAAATAGAGAAAATATAGAAAAAAACCCAAACACCACAATCAACTTTATAACCCACTAAACTAATTAAGCTCATCTGGAAAAGATTGGTACCCAACAAACACAGTTGATGTTTTACAAATGCATAGCTTTGAAGATTTTGACTAACTCTGAGATTAACAAATGAGAAAATAATACACATTTTGTAATACACAATATAGCAGTGAACCTACAGATTAAAAACATGCCACCTGAATTTTCAAAGTTTGGTTAGCACTGCTAAATAAAGTAGTGCTCTTATTTGCCTTAAGGAAGATAGATTTGGAATAGAAGTAGACCTATCAAAATAACCAGAAGCCAGATCCTCCAAGGCCTACAGCATCAACTCAAACACTCTGCTGCTGTGCGTAACTGTTCCAGAGTTCCGGGCATTACCCATTTCAAAGGGCTCAGGTATCTTTTGCCTTGGGTTTAAAATAAGCGCTAAAACGTGGTAGTGATTACAAAGCAAAAAGCAAGATTAAATTCTATTTCTTTTGTCAAATCCATTGCCTCTTGTCCCCAGGCTTTACCCCACTCCCACGAGGAGCACCTCACCTGTTGAAGGACCCGGTCCAGCGGCTCAGCTTTGCCCAGTCCCTCTGGTGTTAAGCCACTCAGTTCGCGACACTGGTCACTTAAGTCCAAATTGTCTGCTTTCACCAGGGATTTGTGTAGTACCCCTACCTAAAAACACGTAAGAAATGATGGGCAAAAGTGAGAAGCAATCGAATTAGCTCTTTTTACCAAGGCGATCAGACCACAGAAAAATTAGAAAGGTGCAGTATCGCGTCCCGAAAACAATCGCAGTGAGGAAAAGCATTTGTGGATTTCACAAACCGAAACCTTTTCCCTCCCACCCAGGAGAGCCACGCTCTCTGCTCCGGTGGATCGGGCCGGGTTTCATGGGACACTTTTTGTGGTTAGCGCCGATTTTTGCGGGTGTTGTTAATGGCAAAGGGGAAGATCATATATGTTAAGTTGGTTTCCTGAAGCTACTCATGAAATTGATAGTCACGTTTGTCTTATCAAAGCCCTTCATCTCTAGGGGGTTCTTGTTTACCACAGGGCTTTTGGAAAAAAATAAAAGGTATAGTTTTTAGGTTCGTCTGAAAATAAAGTAAGGTTCTCTTAAATTTACCCAAAAATTGGATTTAAAAAAAAAAAGGAAAAAAAGTCTCCCACAGCAGGCCGCAAAGGTCGGACGGTTACCCTGAGACAGCTCCCATAAAGCGAGCACGCTGGCAGCCTACTGAGGGCAGCTTTTTGTTTTAAAGCTTCAGAAGCCCGTACACATCGTCGAATTTGAAGCTACAGATATTTGAAAGGGGACGGGGCGGCGGGGTGGGGGGCGTAGATACGGCCAAACTTTCTTTAAAAGTTATTTCTTCCCTTAAAACGGAACAACAGGGACTTGGGGAGTACCCACCCCGAGGAGCGAATGACCCTCGGGCGGGGGGGAGGGGGGGGCGCTCCCTCCCCTCGATGCATTTGTGAAATGAACAAACGGCTCCGGGGAGGCGGCGAGCGGCCGGGCGAGCCTGCTCGCCCTGCGCCCGGGGAACGCGCCCTCGGACCGGGTGTCGAAGCCATACCTTCTTGCTGTGTAGATCCACAACTTGCCACACCAAGAGAATTAGTTCCCTCTCATCCGAACCCAGTTTAGCCCCATATGCACCAGCTGTTGCCCCAAACAACACCACCAAAGAGTCACTGTGCGAAGCCGTCATGACCACAGGGGGAAACAACTACAATCAAAAGCAGAGGTCAAAAAAAGGAGAGAGGGGAAAAAAAAAAAAAAAAAAAAAAAAAAAGACACACAAACAAACAAAAAAAAAAAGAACAAAACATCCCACAAAGCTCACCCCCTACCTCCAAGTGATCAAAGGGGAAAGGAGCGAACGAAGAGTCAGGATATCAAGAGGAGAGAAAGAGCTATTTAGGAGGTAGGGTGTTTGAGACAAAAAAAAATGGAGAAAGCTTGCATCTCTACCTGTTCCCGGTGATCTCCTTCTTCCCGGGGCTGATTGGGAGGTGGAATTAGCAAGCTGTGGGTTTCTCTCCCTCTGACATCATGGCAGAAGCCCAGCCTGGGTTTGGGCTTTTTTTTTCTTCACNCTGCCCCCGGTGCAGCTCATGTGACTCTAGTCAATCTCCCAGAGGGACAAGGCCATTGGGCCTTTGGAAAAGGTGTAGGAGGGACGGAGGGAGAATCAACGCCTGGCTGATCCGGCCTGATTGGTTTTTGAGGGAGATCAGAGGAAAACTCCCTCTTCTCTCTCTCTAATTGTGCCTGCAGGAAGTGCCTTTACCTGCTTTCAGTTTTGCGGGATCCTGTCCGCCGCTGGGCGCGGGCAACGCGCGCTTCAGCTGCGCGCCCGCGGAGACATGCGGCCGCCCGCGTCCCCTCGCAGGCCGGGCGAGGGGAACCTCGGGGGGTCGATTTGGGGGTCTGTGTACTCACACCGGCTGCACTCCCCCTCCTTTATTTTTTTTTAACTCTAAAGCCTACGGCCGTACAGTAGGTACAACAGGCTCTGGCTTAGCTTGGCAGCACACGAGCGTCCTTCCTGCGCGTTGCTGCGTATGTATCGTGTGAACGCTCCTATGTAACAGAAGTGCAGTGGTACACAGGAATTTTGAAGGGGTGTTAGAGGCAGAAAGCACTTTGCATTTTAGGCCCTATTCTGCAAAGGTGGATCCTAGCGAAATAATTGTTGGTTTTGAGAAAGGGTGTAGGGTGTTTTGCAAAACAGAACTACAAAGCCGCATACTTTCTATCTGCTCAATAAAGAACCATCTCCAGCTTTCCTCTATTCCTCTTTCCTGTTTCACAGGTGAGACCCTCAATAAGAAACCACCCCCAAACACCCCTCCTATCAAAAGCACTTCTTCTGAGCATTTCTTCTCGGTGGGAGCAGCAGTAACACTTGTAACACCGGGGGCTGAAACACTGAGTTGTTGCCAAACTCAAATTGATTTAAAAGAAGAAGTAAAAGTCAAAAAGCCTCTAAACAGTTTTGACACTACTTTTCCTATTGTCACTACTGCTGAGTTAGTGTGACTTTAAAATGCCAAATACTGCATTTTGGCTAGTCATAATTTTCTGATGCTTAATAAAACGTTTGTACTTTGTTATTAGTGTGCTGAAATAGGCTTTCACTGAATGAAAAATGGTCCTGCTATTTAGATACTGATGTCTATCACAAAAAAAAAGCAGAGCCGGACATTTAACTGTGAATATCTGATGGCTTTAAATTTAACATCACATTTGCTCTTCTTTTAACATGCTAATTTTATAATTGGTTAATTATAGCAGTTATTATGGACCTCCTTTGGTTAACACTGATTCACATGCTAACACCATCACCAAGACTATTTCCATTTATTTCAATGAAAGTAAGCTACAGTTCAAGAATGCTGTCTCATGTGAGTGACATTACAATTCACATATTTACCTGCAGAAGCCATGCAGAGAACTTCCCACTGCACAGGTGCACCTCACTGAACATTTTAGGATCGTTGCTAAATGCCTCTCAGCTGTTGTCTCTGCTGCTCACATGTGCAGCTGCCTGAAAAGCAGTCCTGGAGATAGATTGTTGTTATAGAAAGGGCAAATTCCCAAACACCCAGAGAGAGAAGCTTTAATCCACAACACATATATTTTTTTTTCCAAATGTTTTCAGCAGTATATTTTCCAGCACTGCTGAATTTACACAACCACTATATTTTCCTCTGTCAATGCATGTCTAGAAGTCCTTGGTAGAATAAAAGCCCACTCCTATTTCCTTTTGGCTAGTTATATCCTTTGGATATAGTGGTAATGAAGCAGTGTAACAGCCTGTTCATTGTGTATGGGATGATTCTCATCCCTTAAGTTCATAACATGAACCATAAAAATACATTGACTTCAAGTGTGAGAACTGCTCCTCTTATCCCAACCTACTCCTCCTAGATACACATATATCATGGGAAGGTCTGGGGGGAAATAGTGTCTTTCACATAAATGCAGACACAGACTTCACCTGTAGCTATGTTCAGAGAAAACATGTACCAGCTGCCTTCATGAGGGTGCCATTTCATAGGTCTTCATACAAAATGGGAACAATAATTAGCAGATTTCTGTAGATGACCACACACTTGATACATTCTTGCTCACAGGCTTCAGTGAATTGGCACAGAGAATGCCAAACCCATGTAATTAATTGTGTTTTAGGATTGGGATTTCAGACATGTGTAAGTATCACCTTACGCAATTGTTTTCCCATTCACCTTCAATCCACAACCCCCATCTCTCCATATACAACCCTTAATAATACCAGTCTCTGCAATTCTATTGATCTAAAAAATTTAAAGGAATGACATCGCATGTCTCCACAGAACAGCAACAGGATCCACTTCCTGAAACAGTATGTGGGACAAGCCCTTGTACACTGAGCATTAGCAAAGTTAATTTGTAACCAAGATCTTGCAGAAATGAAGAGATATTGCTCACCTTTAGCTGCAATTCAGGCAGGCATATTTATAGAGGTTCTTGTTTGTAGGCTCCATGCAGGACAGTATCTCATAAATGTAACTGGGTGGAGAATAAAAGTTTCAAACTTGGACATTCGTTGTTATGCAAGTTCAGCACTGTGATTATTTTGTTTGTTTCTTTTTTAACCAAACAATCCAAAAGGGAAAACAGAATGGTTTTACAGTTAGATCACATGAGAACACTGAAGCAGCTCCTTTAAATCCATTATGCTTGCAGTGTACAAATTTGTAATGACAATTTCATTCATACTATACATACCATCCAGTTTCATGAATCAAGACAAAGAATAAAAATATAACCCCCCACCCTCTTCTACCTTTACTACATTATTGTTAAAAACCCCTGTGGACTGAATGTCCTGATCACTGAAGTACTTTTGGTATAGCCTAATAAAAGGAGGATGAAACTTGAAGATATGAGACCTGGAGTAATATCTTCACCACGTTCAGATCTAAAGCAATACTTCAATTACCTTTCAGGGAAGCTCAAAGTCCATTTTCTGTTCCACTTGTATGATACTGAAAAGTTATTTGTCTTCCTTATGGATACTTTACACAGCAGTTAAAAGGAAGACAACGATGATGATATTTAACCTTGCCAAAAGGTTTGAAATGCCCTGGGAAAAATGAACACTGAAGTTGGGTCTAAGTCAAAACTGGCCATGCTGTTGAGGCAGCCAGTTTGGACCAAATAACCTCTAGAGGTGTCTTCTAGGAAAAATTATTCTCTGGTTTTGAGAAACAGAGATGTTAAATTAAGTAAGTGTGAAGCCTTGGTATTTATCTGCACAACAGGGATAGTAGTAAATTCTCTGTGTGCCTCAGTATCTCCAAATTCAACTGTTGCAGGAAGATGTGTAAGTGTTCTATAAGCAAATGTGAAAAGACATTTAGATTTCATACCCATTCAGTCCTTGGCTCCCAGATGGGATTATAAACAACTGCATTAATATTTTCTGGAGGAGGAGCCTACTGTAACTCCCAAATTTTCTGGCACGCTTTCTTTAAGAGCAAATGAGTGGGAAAGGGCATGGGAACAACTACTTAACAGTGTTCTTTGACTGCTGTCCAGATGTTTGGAGAGATCTGATTTTTTGGCCTGCCAGGTAGGTCTGCCATGATTACAGTGCAACAAAGAAGACTTGAAATCAACCCCATTGCGATACTCACAAAGGCTTGGCAATATGCAAAAACGCTTCAGCAAGGTGGTTTCCGATGGGCTGTTATCCTGCAGATATGAGCCCCATCAAGCCATACCAAAAGCATTCACTTAAAGTCCTGTATCAGTTGGAATTTAAGTTCTATTGTCTCAAAGGTAAATTAAAGCATTAAATTGGCTAGATAAATGAATAGATAATGAAAAATGAAATTACTTTACCTGTTATTTTACATATTTTTTCTCCTTTTTGGGATGATGATATATCCAGCAAAGGCTTTATACATGCCCAGCTCCCACTGGAATATAGGGGTATGCTCTTTAGCCAAATTTCTCCAGGTTGCAGGTATCAGGCATTTGAAGATCTAAGCATTTATTTTTCTATCAAACTTATGGACAGATAAAGCATGCATGCGTAGCAGTGCCTTTCATTAATATTACTATAGATTCACATTTAAGTGAATAGTTCACAACAAATACACAGTGAATTTAGATTTATCTCTCATTGGGAATAAGGCTTTCCTTCAAGTAGTTTACCTGTTTTCTGGAATTAGAATCATGGAATCATTAGTTGGCAGGGACCTCTGGAAGTCCTCATGTCCAACATTGTGTCCACAGCTGGGCTACTGCCTGCACTAGATCGAACCAGCCCATGCTTTGTCTAGCTGCGTCTTGAAAACTTCCAAGGGCAGAGATTCCAAACTTCCATGGATGACCTGTTCCAATGCTGCGCTACATTGCTGATGAGAAACTTTCTCCTAGTGGCCAATCTGATTTCACTGCTAAATTTTTAAATAATTCACTGCAACTAGTTGTGACAGGATCCCTAAGCTGTGGGAAGTTAGACAAGCCATGTGATAGGATTTCTGTTACCTAATGAGATGAATATGCAAGTACTTCCTGAACCTTTCGATTTCCCTTACCTGTGATTGACAATTCACTTTGTGTGAAGCTTTATTGCCCCTAGAATCTGATGAAACAAATTTTCATTGCAACTGGTCACTTTTTACCAGTCCCAGATATAACACGGAAATGGAAATTCAATGGAAAATGATATTGCTGTGGCAGTTTTTTAAGCCAATGTTCAGCCTTAGATTAAAGCACTTCTAAAACACCCAACCTCTCACTGTCCATTGAGAGGATACAGGAGTTGAAAAGTCTCTCAGTGTGACTGCATATGGTTTGATATGATATGTTTGTTACATCACTATAAAGGAAAACCCCACTACACTGCTACCACCACTACCACACTGTAGCAAAGAGCCTAAGCACATAAATAGATAACACAATTCACTGTAATAGTGAACTGCCAAAATGCTGGCTTTCATTCACTAGCACTAAATGCAATCATCTTATTAACTTTATAAACCATAAAATCTAATATTACTTTGCATGCTTAAATTTCAACAAGATAAATTTTATATCATCTTGTGAAAAGATCAAGTGGTCAGCTCCTCATAACAGAAAATTAGAATGACCTGATGTCCATGTGAAACATTTTGCTTGGAAAAGTTTATACTTTACTTTTAACAGAACAACACAGAGACTTCCAGTCACAGGAAGAGCAAAACAGGATATTGGTAGACTTTAGTGTTTTACAAAAGAATTTTTGCATTCATTCCTTTAATGAATTGATGATAATCAGCCCACCATATTCCCACACATAACTGCCTTCCCACTGAAGATCTGGAAAGTTCTCGCAAGTTCACTGACACACAAACCCACTGATGTTTCTAAGTGAGACAGCCAAAGCCATCCAGAACTTTGGATATGCAAGTCCAGCCACCTTGCATGCAACCACAACAACCACTCAGACACCATAAGAAATGCAAATGTCACTACCTACATGCTGTCCGCTACTCTCATTTGCTGAGGGTTGGTAATCAGTCCTGCGGTATCAGTGATGAGTGAACTGATCACCAAGCGAATACAAAAGACTATATGCTGGATGTCCAAATCGCTCAATGAAAAACAACTGTATAAACTACATAATTAATGATGACTTTATGCAAGTTACACTTTCTCAGGCTTTACTGACACCGGCTGAAACTGGCCTCATGAGAGTGTCTTGGCAGGAATGACTGAGCTCTGGCTTTTTATCCAGATTGTACCACAAGATGAATTTAAAATCCTGATAAAAAAATGAGGGTGTGTTCCTGTAATATTTAATTCCCATTTGATTTAGGTGCTCTGATATTTAACCTGTTTCTTCATTATAATTTAATTAAACTTATTCCACACACAGATATGCTAATACACATCTTTTTCTCACCACAGTATAAATATAAATGGAAAACTGAAGCAAAACTTAACTGCCTGTAGAAGTACGTGAGCTTTCCAAACTTTTCACCGAGGTGTTTTGCCTAATAAACTGCTTAATACATCTCTGTGCATCCAAAATAGACACGATAGGAAACCTATCATTCAGTGGTTTCTCGTTCTTACATCTCAATTATGTTTATTTTGCTTTTCACTTCACTTCTACCAACCATTATTATATACTTAGGATCTCACAGGGGGATTTCAAACATGCTCTATGCCTTATTCTATTTAACTAAAAGGATAGAACAATTTCCCTGAAGAATCACACCTCTGAGACAACTTTTGTATTTTTCTTTTTACTGTCTTTGTCTTGAAGGTACATGGCCTTTAAAACATCTTTTCCAACTCATTCCTACCAGACTCTAGCAGAACTAATTGCCAATTTCTAGGAAGATGAGATGAGTTTATTTTCTACTCTGCTGTTTGCAATTTGATAAGACAATGACAGGTTTTACAAAGATATCTCACTTTTTCTACAGCACCTCTAGGCAGAACTGCTTGCACGGAAGAATCTAGAACTGTATGATATAGTTACAGCTACGTCAGTAGAATCCTCAGATTCTCACTCCAAAAAATTTCCTTGTTTCCACACAACAAATCCTCTCTTCATGTTAACATCTGAGCATGGTTGAATAAATATCCTTCTTCCTTTGGCCTGATGAATGATTTTATATGCTGTGGAATATTCAGTGGAAGTAAGATAGAAGTAGTGTCCTTACTGATACATTTGGCTGATATTAGACAGTGATATGAATTCCTGAGAAGAAACATTCTCAAAGAAGCATACTGCACAGTCAATAAATGTATTGAAGTGAAAATAGAAAAGAGGAAAGCTCTACCTAGATTCTTCCCTTGGGTATACCACAGAAATTTTAAATTTAAGATACCATGTGATGCAATTCAAGACATTTTATCACTTAATAGCCTCAGAAGTGCTTTATAAACAGAGATAATAACTAAGCACATGGCAAGCAGGTGCAATGAGTTCTGCCCTTTCCCTTCCCAATAAGTTGGAGTTGTGATAACGTACCATGACAGAGCTGTTTTATAAGTGCCAGTGCTGCCACTCCTCCTTTCCACAACTCTCTGCTAATGTGGCACACCCTTGTTTGACGGGAAACATTACCTTGTGTTCGGTCATTCTTTGGTTTTCTCAAATAATTATTCCAACCATAGTGTAACCGTTAACATACTTTATGATTTTGCCTTTTCTACACACATATGGCAGTGAGGAGAAGAGCCTTGGGGCATACACAAGAGAAAGCTGCCTGGCACATCCTGGGAGTGGCTCATAGTAAGTAGGGTGAACTTACTGATAGCGCATTGGGTGAAGTAGATGTCTAGGACATAATGTGAACTTGCTGTCTTACAACCACTCCTTTCCATTCTCTGGTGCCTTGCTGTGTGTGAGCAGGGAGCCAGAGGAGTCCAATCTACTCTACTATTTTTCAGACCGATTAAATCCTACTACACACTATAAACAAACATAACCCCAGTGAAGAAATGAGAATAGCTTCATTGGTTGGGCCTGCCACATATGACAAACTGCACTCTGTATGCTTCATCATAAACTATGTTTGACATAAATATAAATTTCAGGCATACCTTGTCTCATCCCACCCTTGGGTCATTGTTCCCTGGTTGTGGGGCTACACTATGAATTAACATTGAAATATTGATCCAGTTTCAGAAAGCTGGATCTGATTCCGTTAAAACCAAACAGAACACCACACCACCTCAGTTTGGTAGAGTATTCCTTAAGATGGACCCATTCCCTCATTTGGTTCAGAGGCTGGTCCCACAAACCTTTATCTTCGCAAGAACAAGACAGTGACCCATGGGAACGGGAAAACAAGAGGGGTACTGCTGCCTTATAGTATCATGAATCCATGGTCTCAGGGCACATCAAGCGTTTCTCTGGTCAGTTACTTCTGTGGTTGTCACTAAAGGCATCCAGCTTGGCTATCACTGTTACAGATGAGTCATGTTGGGTAGCATTTTACACCTACTTTGTATAGACATAAGTTTAGGACTGTGAAGACCAAGTCTTCTTGCCTCTCCAGATCTCTGAATGACTTTTTATCTATTCAGGAATCCTTGTCTCTCGGTGTATCTACTGTAGGAAACAAGTGTGCTTTTTGCTATGTAGATTCCTGGAGAAGGGAACTGTCTATAAATTAAATTTGCACTAGCCAGAGGAAAGTACCAGCAATCTGCTTTACCTTGTGTAAGACTTTCACAAAAGGACTCAATAACCAAGGCTGGAGATTTTTTTAGCATTATTGGTTCTGCTCTGTATCTCAGTGCCAGATGAGCCATTCTGTACAGGGTGCTGAGATGTATTTTTAATAAACGATAGAGGCATTTTTCTCTTATTTAACATCAGGTTAAAATAATGTGTAAATTAAATCTTTTCTTTTTTTCTCACAACACATCTTGAAAATAATACTTTAAAAACATTCCTTTGCACTGGTATTGAAAGCACAAGATTTAATCTATCCAACCTTTGTTAACCTGTTGGGTGTAGGGGAACAAGGTGGAGCCCACCACGTTCAATCAAAGATTAGCTGCTTTAATCAAAGATGTGAGCAGCTTGCATTCTCAACTTTTCATTTCCACAAAGCCTGTTTGTTTTACTTAAGGCTAGTTTACTACACCCCTGTTACCATGGAATTGCTAGGGAGCTAAGCCACACCTTTATGAACATACTTAACACTTCCTGCCCAGCATAGCCTTAAGAGCACTCTCCTACACTGCAGGGAGATAATTGGAGGTAAAAGAAGCATAAACAGCTAGATCTCAAGATCTTGCTGGCTGGCTGGCAAAGCCGGTGCACAGTCACCTGTCTTTGTGCTCTTGTTAAATGGTTCACACAAATTTTAGGGAAGCATTTACCATGAGAGGCATTTTTCAAAAGTACTTGATGCTTAGGATAGTGATAATATGTTTCCTACCCTTTCATGGTTTTCAATCCAGCTCTTCCATTGGTGGCTGCTTGGTGACTAGAGGAAAATGAATTGGTGGGTTCCTCTCAAATCCCTCTGGGGTACGCTGTATTAGAGTAATGGTAGGCTGACTGGCAGTTCCAGCAGACAGGATAAGGGTTCATTACATGTAAACAGCCCTCTCAGTCCTCTGAGGCAGCATCAACATATAATTGCAGATCATTCACATCCTCCTTTTTCTGGTTCATCTGTAATTTAAATAATCATATAGAAATGTCTGTCAGTCCTGTCTGTGCTCAGCATCTCTATGAATCTCAGGAAGCTGCTGTGTTTGTTGTTTGGGTTGTTAGTTTTAACATAGTCTATCTAAAAGAGGCAGTTTTTAAACAGGCAGGAAGCACTATTAAAACAAAAACCAAAGCACAGAACTCACTGCTGCCTAAAAATGCCTAAAGCATACAAAGCACTCATATTGGAAAACTTCTTATTGATGAACCACTCCTGTAGCTTCACATATTCCTCCCTTTGACCTTCCCTCTAATTAAGTGCATAAAGCCATCTTCTGCTTTATTGCCACTGCACACAGGCTGGTAGTAAAGACTGCACCAGCAAAGAAAACTTAAGGAAACAAAANCAATGAATAAGATACAGTTACTAACACAGCAGTAAGGTGGAGGAGGTGTGAGTAATTGTACTCTGTGGGAACTTTACCAGAATCCTCCAGCTCATGGGTATGAAAGTATTTTGTAATCAGAGCAATAAAAACAAAGGGAAAAAAAAATCAACAGCATTTTAATGCAAGTTTCCTCCAGGATTTCTTTAACGAAGAAAATATTTCCAGGCAGACAGCTATAGAAAATTAAAAACTGGGATTCAGTTACTTTATTGTTACATTTGCTCTTCTGAGAATGAAACACAGTACACATTAGGATGATGTAGGCTCAAAGAAAGATCCCTTTCCCATTGCATGTAAGAATTGCGACTCGATTGCACAGGCCTAAAAGCAGCAGGAGACAAACAATGCATTTGAGGACGCATCTTCCTGGCTTCAAAGGAACAGCAGTCTCCATAATACGTACTCTTGGGGAAAGAAAGAGGTTGTGAGCATATACATAATGAAGCAAAACCAGTGGGTGTAAAATAACATCCAGTTTAATTTCTTTGTGCAGGCTTTTTTCTACAGTAGCAACCAAAGAGCCAGTATGCAAACAGCTTGGGCAACTGGGGTGGAGGAATGTATTCCCCAGCTTTGCAAAGACTTCATATGAAGCAATACCCTTTTACTGGGATTAGTTGCCTTTCTCAAGACTAGGCTCAGAGGGATTTACAAAACCACTATATACACATAGAGTCATAGAGTAACTTCTTCATTGTGTGGACAATATACTGCATAAAATAGACCTTGTATTTTCCTCTCATGCAAAAGAGAAGACATCCCTCTCTTCGAAGGATCCTAAGGGACTGGTAATACATGGGTTAAGCAGGCAGGATTATACAGTCTCAGCTGAAGAAAAAAAAAGAATGTTTTTGTCAGGATCATAGGATTTTAAGTCTGTTTCAGGAAAAAGGATAGTTAAGCCAACAGCTCTTCAAGTCATGCCCACAGTTCCTGATTCATGGGCAAAAAATATTCATTGTCAAGTGCTGGTATTTAATATAAAATTTACTCAGTTTCTGTTTGGCCACAGCCCAGTCAAGGCTAGATGACTAAAAACCCTGTCACATCTCAACAGCGAACTTGGCTTAGCATTGGACATGATGGTTTGTGCAATGGTTGAGGAATTCTGAAGCAAAGGATGGGTACTAGAGCACTCTCAAACTTATTAAGCCTCAGTTGGTGACTTCATTTTTAATGTAAAACAAACTTCA
>VZTU01033851.1:0-39285 GCA_013400835.1 Zapornia atra
TAGATATTTTTTAAACAATTAACTGTTTCTTGAAGGACTCCAGTTCTATACCTTTCTTGCTGGAATCTTTAAACATGGTAACAGTAAAAGTATTACAATGGCAGAAGGCCCCATCTGTGTCCTAGGGCCCTACTGTCTATAGCAATATACAAATAAATACTGGTAGGGCTAGTGCCCTACCTGGTCCCGGTTAGCTAATTGATTTTGAATCCATATTCTTTTCTAAATTATTCCCAGAAATCTGTCTGCAAGGGCTTATCAGGAGAGAAGGGCAATGCTAAGGGTATAAAAAAAAAACCCACTTTAAAAAAAAACAAGCCCAAAAAAGCTAGACAGTGGGGCAAAAATATGCTCAGAGTGAGTCATACTCAAGAAAGGTAAAACCATTCTAAGAAATTAATTATTTTCTTCAGCATCAACAAAAGTAAAAATCTGACCTTCAGTAGCCTTTTTTTTATGGAGAACTTGATTAAGGAGCAAAGTTAAGTAGCAATGGAAATTCTAAAGACTGCACCTAAACCACCCCTGCCCCAAAAAAATACATCAGAGTCAGCCGTACTCACAAAATTTTTAAAGAAATTCAGTTCTGAAACTGCAAAATAACAAACAAAAGTACATCCCCTTCTGCTTATTGCAAGCTCTATTACTTTCCAGCAGAGTGAGGAAAGACAAATATCAGACCAAGCTTTGTAAGGGGCTACAGAGGCAATTTTGGAAATTACATACTAATGAGTCTGATTAACATACCAGAAAATTAATTTGCCTGATAATTAGCATAAAATATAATAGATGCTAGAACAGGTGGGCACATGAATAACTGTAATATACCAGAGCAGAATCAACATCATTGTTATATTCATGAAACAGATTTAAAGGACACAGTGAGAAAGCAGTATTTCACTAGGTATAATGCAGGATGCATTAAAAAACAAAACAAAACCAACCAACCAACCAAAAAAACCCCACCAAAAAACCCCCAGAAAAACCTAACGACACACTTTAAGTAAGATCCTTCAGCAACAGTTCTGAAGAGCAATTAAAGTGCCACAAGACAAGAGGGAAGACCTTTCAGGGACCGATAATGGTTTGGAAGACAGGAAACAACAGTTTGGAACAAATGATTCATTCTCAGAAGGTGGGAATTTGCCAGCACAGGTACCTCAAAAATCAATACTGGGACCAATCATGTTCAATAAACTAATGAATTATCTGGAAAACTAAAAGAATAGTGAGGTCTGACCAAGATTGACATTGGCCTCATTAGCTCTCCATGGTAAATTCAAGAAAAATAAACTTAGGATGTAGAGGGTCTTGAAGCAGACAGCAAGCAGCTTCCAAGTGAGGAAAACAGAGGAGCTAGGGGAAAGGAGGTAGAGATAATAGTGAACCAGACTGGAATGTTTTCAGTCCATCCCCTGCCTCAAGGCTTGGTCAGCTGTAAGATCTTACATAATCCTTAATAGATGTGGTGAGAAAGCTTCTATGGTGTTAGGAAAGCACATTGTTCAAGTGATTCATTCTCTTTAATGTTAGAAACTCCATTACCTAACCTTAAACTTTCTTGCTGCGATTCATGCCTATTCCCCACACCATAAATATGGAGAACAGATTGTTTCCTTGCTCTTTTGTGGAAGACTCAAAGCCTGTTGTCATAATCCCACATTTATCATGAAATTATATACTCTAGACCAGTCAGAGTTCTCAAGTGTGTCCTCACCAAGGCTGAATAGAGTGAAAAGATGATGTCACATGACTTGCAAACTTCCTTTTGCTTATACTTCTCACTATGAAGTTTGTCCTTGTGTAACAGCAAGACATTGTTGACTCATGTTCAGGTTGTTATCACTGTACTCACAGACTCTTTCCTGAAGGACTGTTGCTTAATCAGTTGTTTCCCATACTGTATTTGTGTAGGTGATTATCACCGCCTAACTGAATATCCCTATTGATTTACAGGTTTTTATTAGAAGCCACTTCATCAGTTCACTGAGATAATTTTGAATTTCAACTCAGTCTCTCCAGAGGATTTTCACTGCCTCCCAGCTTCAAGTCAATGCTAAGTTGAGAACTTTGTTAAAGTCCTGAAAAAACTCTGACCAGAAAAACTCCAAACAAATCTAGCTAGGACTATTATTTAGGAAATAACCACAAAGAGTTACTCTCTAGATTTGGCTACCAACTAATTTCACTTCCTTCCTTCTGAACTTTCTTGAAGACCATGTTAATCCAAAGAAGTGATGTATTTCCTGCTTCACTTCTATCTATGTGGATTGCTATCTTATCACACAAAGATGCTGAAATTTGGTGTAGGTTTTTTTTTCTCCTAAATCCTTTTGGTTGGAAAACATCTTTTTCATTTCAAGATAGATGCAGCCCCACTTGTTTCAGAAGTTGTTCAAAAATGTTCCTGGAAATTAAATGAAGGCTTCTTTTACCATTTTATAAGTATAAGCCCTTTCTTTTCTAGTTTTTCAGTGCTAACATGCTGTGATAATGAGTGTTATGGTTATCCTGCAAATCTTAAACAGAAGTGCTAGTATTTTCGAGTTCTTTAAATGTTCTTGGATGATGTTGGTCAGCCTCATCCACCTGAAGACATATAACTTTTCTAAGAACTCTAACTTGTTCTTTCCCATTGCTGTCTCAAATCTTACCTCCTTTATAACTGGCGTTAATTATACTGTGAGTTCCTCCAAGCAGCCTTTTCTACAAAGACTGATGCAAAAAGGACACCACATCCCACAAAGTGGTTGGACTTGATGATCTTAAATGTATTTTCCAACCAAAATGATTCTATGATTCTAAGCTTTCTTACCCTCTTCTCACAGTAGTTTTACTGTACAGGAAAGAAAGAAACCCATTTAATTGGTATTTCTCTCACTAATTGCACATACATAGAATGATTTAATATTAATCCTGTCATGCCAGATGTTTCTGTTCTCAGTTTTGGCTTTTTTTAATTTGTCCCTCATTCCCATTGTACTCTGTTACAGTCATCCTTCAACACCCATTCCAATTCACAGGTTTGGTGTGTATATGTTAGAGGTCAATAGCGACCTCAGCATTTAGGAAAGATGGCTTTTAATATTGCTATTATCCTTTGTCATTGTTTGTTCTGCTTGTCATTAGCACCAAGTTTTTAAACACACATTTCTGTATTTCAATTTTTTTTTTTTTTTAATTCTCATTCCTCTCCTTCCTTCCCTTTTTAAGTAGATGCTACCATTTCCGTGGTGGTTCTCATTCAAGCCACTTTCTACTCTCACATGTTTTTACAGTAAATTTGTACTGTTCATTACTTTACTGAGGATGCACGCATCAGTAATTTGTTGCAATTATAGTAAAGAGTCAAGTCAGGTGACACATGGGCAAATTCAATGGGATAGTCAGCATGATTTCCATGGAAATCATGCCCAGAAAATCCACTGGAATTCTCTGAAAAGGTTAAAAAGCATATGGAAATGTGTAATCCAGAAAATAAATTCCTTCCTTCCTTCCTTCCTTCTTCTTTCCCTTTCCTTTTCCCCCACCTTTACAAGGTTTATCACCTGTGACTCACAAACTAAGCCATCCTGGGATAAAAGTGAGAGTACTCTTAAGGATATCAAGGATTAATTACTAGCTAAGGGGTATAAAATTAATGTTAAGAGTCAATGGCCAGTTTTCATATTTCAGGAAAGTTACCAGTAATGGTATTCTCTGCTAAGGCTTGTGTTTCTCCATGCATTCATGGATGAAGTGGCTAAGTTTTCTGACTTACTTCACTTACAAGCTGACTGTGAAGAGCTGCAGGAGATATCATGTTTCTAAATGAACAGGTGATAACATTTAATAGGTAATAACAATCTACTGTCAATAAATACAAAACAAAGAACAGAAGAGGGAAAGAGCCTCACAATACAGACACAACAATGTGTTCCAAATTAGCTATTAGCCCATACTAAGAGATCTTGCACTCATCCCAAAAAACATCTTGATGCTCAGCAGCAGATTAAAAAGGAAAATGGACCATTGGGGTTAATAGGAAAGGAAAAATGAATAAAACAGACAGCATCATTATGTAATTCTGTTTCACTCTCTACAGTTCACTTTACCTCATCAAAAAAAAAAAAAAAAAAAATAGCCATTGTTCATACTGTCTTATAACCCAGTAACTAGGGACACCATATGTAATTATCAAGAGCAGGCTTAAAGCATCTGAAAATTAGATCTATTTCTGTATGTCCCACACTTTAATTATGGAACAGACTCCACAATTCCTAGAAATCTTCATCAAAACATTTAGCTGTAACAATACACAACAACTTTTGGCTTGATAAATCTTTAATTCTCAAGTGCCACCTGAAAGGAATCTATACATCTCTAATATTCTTTCCCTCCGCATCCATCATTGGCCACTCTTAGGGTAGAATAATATATAGATGTCAGCCTGATGCAGTGCAGCTGCCTTTAAATAACTGAAAATACATGCTATCAGCCTGTTCCTAATTTCAGTAATACAGATGGGCAGTACAGCATGCTTTACTTCACAGGCAAAATAGGAGAGTCTACTTAGGTATTTTGTCATTATCTGTGCAAAATAACTGAGCTTTTCATGGAAATAAAGTTCTTGCTCTGGAAAAAGAAAAGAAAAAAAGGAGACACAAAGAGGGGATATGTTTGAAATCATAAATTGGACATGAGGGAAGAGATGGAAATATAATGGCATGAAAGCTAAGATTTGGGCCAGCATCACAAAGGAGGTGAAGAAAACATAAGGACAGAAGTCAAGGTTGTCTCGCATATCGATCCCATAATCTGATGCAGGCAAAAAATTAAGCTCATGGGATAAGAGTGGCAAGAACAGGCGATGTAGCCTGTGAGATGAGGACAGAAGGAAGACAAGGAAGGAGAGTGGATAGAAGTGATGGGGTGAAAGTCACAGCTGAGTGGCAGGGGAGCCATTACAGCTAGGACTGTACACACATAATAAGAGAAATCTATTTCTGGCTTACTAGGTTTACACAAATTTTACAGAAACATGAGGCTCTCAACAAATGAAAAAGGGTTACATTGCCATCTAGAGCAGAAAAAAGGAAAATATAGGAAAAATGTTAGGTGAAGATAGCTGCTTTGGAATTGAACAAAGAAAAAAAATTAAAACAGAGGCGCATTCAGTACCTCTTCAGCAAGGAAATCCTCAGGAGCAGCATGGATGCTTTTTTTCAAACCCTCATGGAAAGGAAAGGAAAACTCTCAATCAGTGCAAGGCACAACCAAAACCTTAGCACCATGTGGCCTGCAGATGAGCCTCAAACTAATAGATTAGAGAGAAGAATAGATACAGGAAGAAAATACTTGATCTGACAAGACAAATCTCACCAGTGGCCTTGTCTGGTATCCTTTTTCCGAAAGGGCCAGGTGCTTCAAAGGAAGGCACAATAAACTGTGCACAAAAACCTGTCCATTGAGATTTTTGTTGTTTGGGTTTTTTTAAAAAATAACACAAATAAATCACTGGTGGTTCTTACACAGTAGAATACAAGTTCTAAATCAATTTTCACGTCCCAGATGTAACAATGTGCATTCTCTCTATGACAATATAAATACAAGTCAGTAAGTGTTCTTTGTTAGTAAAAACAAAGGCAAGTATGCTTCCTCTCTGACACAGTTATAAGGCAAGGTCTTAAAAATAAATGGATATGGAAAACATTTCAAGGTATTCCTCACAAACTCAAGGGTTTTAAGAACTAGATTAACTCCCCAACGTGTAAATTTAAAGGGTTGTATAAAATCCGAGCTAGAACAGCACATGAATATTCAAACAGCCAGGTTTTCTCCTGAATGCTACTGGCTGATGCCATATATCTGTGGCAGAAACACAAATGTTGGAATGAAGAGCAGTAATCTTGTAAGCAATGTGATGGCAGGAGGGAGACGAGGCAGCCTGGCCCCACAGGGAAGCAGTGCTGCCCTGCTAGAGCCCTTTCCTTGCACCATCCCCACCCCATGCAGCAGGAGAAGAGTGTCACCATCTCTACACTGCACCACCTCCACCTTTCAGCACTGCAAATATTCACGCTATCCAACACTGTGGATAGCCACCACCTTCATCTCCCACAGTGGGATCCAGGGCTCCCCGTGTCCCAGATTCACCTCAACAGACTTATAAGTGAAGGTGTGGAGGGGCAGACACCAGCTTCCACCATTCCACAAAGCTCAGTAATACTTTCAGGTTTTTAAAGCATTAATATCTGTGATAGTCCGTACGCAACAGTCAATTTACAGTTTGACAGGGCACCCGGTAGCTTCCAATAGCTATGCTGTCTTCCCTGCACTACCTCCACAAATCTGGTAAGTCACAACAGCCAGAACTGTTTGCTTAGGACTGAGCAAGAGCAAAATTGAATTACCTCTTGTTATTAGAGAAATTTGTCCCAGAGGAAGGTGTTGAAACTGCTGAAGCAAGAAAGTGAGAGAGCATTTTATGGCTCACTGAGTTATGAATGGCCTATGAATACACAGACAAAGTAGTCTCCAAAGCTACCAGACTCCGGCTATGGGCTCCATGTTTGATTAAAAGATTATAAATGGTCAGACACATACTCCTGTTCTGTTCTCCAACAGTTTATGACTCCTTTCCATTTTACAGTACTCAGTGGCAAAGCTTGCCTAGTCCAGGCATGCACTGAGACTCCGATTGTTTACCTTAGTTGATTCAAGCTGACATGTTTGAAAATTATTATATCCATTTGTTCTGCTAGATGCTTTGTCTCCCTTGCTTATACATCTTAATTTCTTGCTTCTCCTATTATTGGTCTTATGACTAAAGGTTTTAATTTATTCACCATACAATGCTTTTACACGCATTTTCTGTCATTCATTACACATTGTCTCCATTGTCTCCCAGTATCTCTAGGGTGTAGTTAGAAGAATTGAGAATATAAAAAGTTACACTATATATTACCTCATATGTCTGCCTTAGACTTTAGCTATTGAACTTCTGTGCACTTTAATAGAGCAGACTTTTCCCTACTGAAATTATTCAATCATGAAAGTTTAATAGTAGGTGTGAGCCCACATAGTATCAAAGTGCAAAATTAGGAATGTTAGCAGACACAGGAAAATGCAATCAAGACATATCTTAGTACCTCAATAAATCTGAGAAGAAAATGGTCAGAATAAGCAAGATAATCCCTGCTTTCTTTTTATATCCTTCTTCTGCTTTCATTTTCTATCGTATGTGTTCCTGCTCCAAGTCTGATTCTTGTTCACACTTTCGGATGTGGGGTGAGGGTTTAGCACTACCTTCATAGAAGTATACTTTAATTCTTAGAGAGATATTATGTCCAAATCAATACATCACCTAATTATTAAAAGCTCACACTGACATGTCCTCATTTCTGGGCATACAGAAAGAAGAACATTCATTACATGTATGAGAAAAGACAGCAAAAAACTTTTTGCCTGGAAAGTCTCAGATTTCTCGACAGGATCTCAGTGGATTTTGATCCCTTTTTAATCCATTTCGTTACTCTTAAGCAACATTCCCTGCAATTGCTTAAGTTACTAAATATTCAGATGATGTCTTAACAACTATCTCTGGTGGCTTTTGCTGCCATGATTAGAAGACTCAAAGCATGGCCTTCCCCACCAAAGCCAATGCCTGTGCATAGCTGCCTTTGAAAAGAAAGCCCAGAGGGAGATCCTGCTATCCCAATTTTATATCTGCGTAAGATTTCCTGGCTGCAGTCGGGGAATAGCCAGCAGGTATCCTCTGCAGACATCTTCTAATGGAATCACTTAAAGGAGACCTAGCTTGTTGAGATTCAATATTTAATAGTCTGAAATAAAAAGAACACACAAAAATCTTACTAAACATAAAGCCATCTCTATATGTGGTTAAGGAAGTAACAGGTAAAAACCAACAGAGCCAAACTCTGAAAACACATTCTCTGATTGCAATTTCTTTGCGACAAGTGCTGATAAAATTACTTCTTCAGATCAATTTTGCATTAACAGGCACCGCCTGGCCTGTGAGGAACACCTGCAGCTCTCCTTCCTCAGCCACCTCTTACGATTTGACAATAATATCAGATAGCAAATGCTTTGAGAAGGATCTGGAAAGCAATGGAAAGCTAATTAAATCAACTGACTCTCTGAAGCTATGATTAAAATACAAGCTTCTTTGTACCCTCAAGGACAAACGAAGAACAAGGGCATCTAAAAGACTCTACACAGACATACTACAGTCAGGAAAAAAATGCAAGTAGTATATTTAAAAAAAAAACCAAATGAAAGGTCTGCTGCTGATGGGGAAATGCACACAATAGACATAGCACCTTACTGACTTTTTTCCAACTATCACTGTTACGAACTGCTAAGCTTTTTTTTTGCAAACAGCCAAAAGTCTGACACCTAAGAACAGTTCCTCTTGATCTCCTTCCCAAGTTCTGGTGCTAGAGAACTGCATTAGGAAAAGAGCTTACCTCCTTCAAAATGCAAATATGCCTTCCTGCCTAAGAGACCACCTTGTTATTGTCATGATTACATCCAGCTAACATACAAGTTGTAAGCTTCTGGAGGCTAATTAGAAAGCATCTTGTAACCACAGCTGGCATAATGGGGCACACCCACTCCCTCATTCTTATTATCTTAGCCAGTGCTCAGCTTCAGAAGTCATCCTTTCAGAAAAGCTTAACATAAAACCTTCAGTCTATACCCATAACGCTGAATCTACAGAAACGCACTCCAAAACCGCTCATTGCAATCATTTTATCAGCCTGAGCATTTTTTACTTGGAGATCTGAATTAGTATCTCTTTTTCCACAATAATTGTTCCGCACCTTCTGTAACTTTCTTCTGGAGAATTTGTTTAGGTCTTTTCTATTTTTCAAAAAATGGAAGGGAGTGTGGCTCAGTGGAAACTAAAAGTGCCAGGTTAAGCACCACCTTGTATTTTTATGGTTTGCATTCATGTAATGGGAATCAGGTTTATGTCCCTAACCTTGAAATATTCTGAACCAATTATTTACTTAATATTTATGTTAAATTATC
Source organism: Zapornia atra (assembly GCA_013400835.1). Taxonomy (NCBI): domain Eukaryota; kingdom Metazoa; phylum Chordata; class Aves; order Gruiformes; family Rallidae; genus Zapornia; species Zapornia atra. The sequence goes on from VZTU01033851.1 coordinate 9,037, forward strand.
TATGATTGCAGCACTGACTATGAAAGCAACCAGAAAAAATTCTGCAGGTGGCCTGTAAAGCTAATTTTGAAGTTAGCTGTACTAAGCTCATGCAGTGGTCTTACGGAATATTAATATAGTGTTATAAACTACAGTACCCTCAGGGTGTTCACCTGCCATGGAATTTAATTTACTTCATATCTCATCTAATAGACTGAATCTCATCTATTAGGTAAATATAATGTGAATACGTTTCCTTGTTTCTCTAAGGAGTTTTATTGGTAAAACCTGGAGAGGCATTCCCACAGAATCTTCTATGGCTATAATTAGCTTGAAATTGAGCTAATGTGCCCTTTTCTGCATTAAGCAATACAGAATATACAGTCCAGGTACAAAATAGCCCCGTGCTCAGAGTCAATGCAGCAGCTGCATTGCTCATACAACACATTCATGTTTATTCTTTGTGTTGCAAGGAGGAAAAACTACAGCAGCCTCTGGGGATTTCAGCAGGGCCATGTCACCACTGTGCTGAGCTCTGTGCCAGCCAAGAGGAGCTCTTCCCAGGGACTGTGCTACGCCCTGCCCTTGACAGCTTAAGTAAGTGGCGCATTATTCTGTCTAAGCAGATAGACCTCAATTTTGTAGGATTATATGAACAGTTAAGTTGACTGAAAGCAAACCTGGTATCATCCTCAGCCAGCGCATCAGTACAACTACAACACTGGGCATGGACAAAGGTTCGAATATGCTTTCTCACAGTGTGTTTCTTGCAGTACATAATGCCCTTAGTGCAGCGCAGATGGCCTTCGTTCCCAGCACATCCAACACATCCTGAAACAGCAGCTTACTGGGCAGGCCGTAAAGGCATTTTCTTGGGAAGGGGGTGGGCAGAACATGGCATGGAGTGGACCACACTTTCTGATTAGCTCTACGCGTGTTAAAAATCTGTCCTGGTAGGAGGAAGGCCATTAGCAATTTTTGCTTCCTGAGTTGTTTTCACATGGACTTTTCTGCACATGACCTACTGCTGCACAGTATTGTATGTGTTTGGCTTATTCTTCCCAGCCTGTACTCACAACACGTATGGTGGTTCACACCAAGGCCACTCCTACACTTAATTCCTTCATGCTACTCTATCCATCAGGATGAACAGACATATTTTCAAAAATCACAAGAGAATATATCCTTACACATATATTTGGGGGTTGGACTTGATGATCTCTTGAGGTCCCTTCCAACCCCTAAAATTCTGTAAAATTCTGTGAAATATCCCAGAACAAGACCATTTATCCATGACCTGCACTTCTCTGCAGCATAACTCCCAAGAATAGGTCCTCCTGAAAAGCTATTAGGAGCAGGGAATTTAGGCACCTGACCTAGTAAGTGTTCTCATTCTGTGTATGCCATTTGTGATTCAACTTAGTTGTTATGTCAGACAGAGGAAAAAGACATGCAGGATGCATAAAAGCAGAAAAATGCACAGCAAAAACAACGTTAGAGAGGGAGAATGAGAAAAAGATAGAACCCATGGGCAACTTAAAAAATAAAAAGTAGATGTTATAGTTCACTGAATCAAATATGACATTATAGTGCAGAGGAAATTGAATTCATCTGTACTCGATAAGGGTGGCTTCATTATTCACTTGTGTCTTTGCTTAGTTGTGACACTCATGACTGATGAGACCATCCCCATCTCATGAAGATAAATTCAATATCCGCAGTATCATTCTAATATATTCTCTATATATAGAGAATGTGTTTAATGGATGGTGGTGGGATAGTATTTTTATCTTCACTGGCTCATGAAAGAAAGGAACACAATTTCCCAGAGCTGACACTTTGAGTGAGTTTACATGGACCCATTTTCACACCTTCTGTGTTGAGGGTGAAAGGGACATGGAAGGGGGTAGCACAAATGTTGACTTCACTGACGTATCATTCAAGATATGAATCCAGAATCGGAAAACAGATTTGACTATTCTAATCCTGGTCAGATACTTGTCTGTGTAAGCACTCCACCACTATAGTCAATGTGAAGAAGCACCAATGACATGTGCTAACATTAATGTAGTGTTTCTCAGAGCTGGAATTTTCCTCCTCTTTTTCTGTTCTACTTCAGTTTTCTAAACCAATGCAGCATTTCTCCTTGACGAGGCCTCTGACCCCCATCTTCTCTCTCCTTCAGTAGCATCATATATTCATGCACATCTCTACCAGACTAGTTTAAAGATGTGGAAATCCTGGTAGCTCTTCAGTAGAGGAGATCCCAGAAGCTATGTGGTTAATTAGTGAAGCATATAGGAAGAGGTCAAAAGTAGCTACCATAACTGTAATTTACTACGCATCTGTAAATTATCACAACTCCATACAGAGGGTTCATATGCCTCTTCATGAGAATGTTTTTCCCTGATAGATCTGGTGGTAAGAGGGAGAGCATAAGCCAGCACAGGTTTCTTAAGTGCCACCCGTGTGCATGCTTCCGCTGAAGCAAACATATCCACACGTACACATCAGGTCAAAACACTGGTGCAGCTGGTCACTCTAAAGCATAGGAATTTCAATCAGAAAACTTCAGTCCAGATCAGGACAGAGGTCCGTAATTTAATATTCATACTCTTACAACAAGACAAGTGAGAGATTTTGCTGACAGGTGAAAGAAATAGCAGAGAAGAAAATTCTGGAATAAGCGCCAAATACAGAATTTTCTTTTAAATCCCATTATTTGACAGATGACATGCATCCACTGTGTAATGATTTATACAACTTCTTGTGCGTAACTTTTGCAGCGTTAACTCGGCAACAACAGTATTGCTCATTTTGTCAGTGTCTTCATTGCAGCCACTTTGAGAGTTTCAGAATCCAGCCATTAAAATCTGCTGCAGGCTGAAACTTGGCACGCAAGTGCATGAAGAAGACAAATCAAGAAGTACTCACTCTAATTTCTAGAAAATTATTACTTACTGCCTCCATTCTGGAGTATGGAATATGATAACTTGCCTTGATTATGATATGCATAAATTATTAACAGAGATTTCTCCATGTTTGGTCTAAAACTGTAATTATATAAAGCAGATATTTTCTGTCATCATCTACATAACAGAGCATTAATTTATTAAGTATACAGCAACATTCTTCTATCAGATGATCAGTAGCAAATAGGTGATATGCAAATAAATGACAGTTGTATAACCAACTGAAATGCAAATTTTAAACTAGGTCTAAGCTGTTCACAAGAATACAAATAAACCAAACAGCAAAAAAGTAACAGAACAAAAATATGACAGAAGAATTCCTTTGTTGGTGGTGGTTTTATTCCATAGCTTTGACGCTAGTGTAGTAAGAGTGTAGTTGTTTGGGTTTATGTACAGTGAGCCCCTTACACTATTGTACTACCTACCTTTCATTGCTGTATGTCTTGATTCACTGAAATAAATTTGTATATTATGTTCAGATAGTAGGAGTAAAGTAGAAAAGGCATTTTTATAACTATCCCAAGAAACGTACAAGAAATTGCATATGCACGTGTATATGTATGCATGTTTAGATTCACTGGAAGCCTGAACTTAAAGAGCTAGGCCCTTTCTTAATTCAGTGGAGCCAGGTCAATTTACACCAGTTAAAAAACTGCTCCAGTAACTCACTGTGACATTTCTACTTGGCTTTAATAAAGTTTTACATACATGTTTTTTCCCCTCTTATTTTCAGTATAGAATTTAATTGATATAAGATCTGAAATATTATTAGTTAAACTCATTTTCAAACTGAAGTGATCAAACTGTCCATCTAGTTCACTCCCCATAAAGCCTCTATTCAGACATGTTTAATATTGATGCTATACTTTTTTATTAAAGATTTTAAAGATACCACGGGATTTTGAAACCTTATTGTCATGATTTAACCCCAAATGTCAACTAAGCCCCACACAGGTACTCTCTCACTCTCCCTACACTGGGATGGGGGAGAGATTCAGAAGAGCAATAGTGAAAAAACTCATGAGTTGAGATAAAAACAGTTTAGTAAATAAAGCAAAAGCCGTGCACACAAGCAAAGCAATACAAGGAATTCGTTCCCCACTTCCCATGAGCAGGCAGGTGTTCAGCCATCCCCAGGAAAGCAGGACTCCATCACGCGTAACAGTGTCTTGGAAAGACAAACACCATCACTCTGAACATCTCCCTTGTTCTTCATCTTCCCCAGATTTATATACTGAACACGATGACATGTGGTATGGGATATCCCTTTCATCAGTTGGAGTCAACTGTCCCGGCTGTGTCTTTTCCCCACTCCCTGTGCACCCCCAGTCTCCTCGCTGGTGGGGTGGGGTGAGGAGCAGAAAAGCCCTTGGCTCCGTGTGTAAGCCCTGCTCAGGAGTAACTGCATCATTCCTGGGTTACCAACACTGTTTCCAGCACAAATCCAAAGCACAGCCACGTACCAGCTACTGTATGAAGAAAATTAACTCTATCCCAGCTCAAACAGTACCCACCTACACAAAAATATTTTACAGTATATTATTTTAAAATAAAAAAAAATAGAAGGAAGTAAAATGAAGGGTTTTTTGTTCTTCACATATACTGCATTGTGACTTTTCCTACTGTAGAGAACAGCCTTTCTGCAGCAGTTGAGAGAAGACAAATGCTTAAACTAAAACCTGAATAAATTCTGATCTTAAAAGAGAAAGGTATGGTTAATACACAATAAACCAGAGGAAAAAGAAATTGTCTCATTAGTAGTGTTTTTTATCATATTCTTCTCTATTTTTCTCATTAAAAAAAAAAAGTGTCCACTCCATAGCAGAGGAAACATTACCCTTGTTTTTCCACAGTGTGCAATTCAAGCTCAACAGCACTCCATACACATTCATTCCTCGAGTGCTCCGCTGGTAACACAATTGTGGTAATTACGGCATGAGCATGTTCTATGAAACGGATATTAGTTCATTAATTAGAAGATGAACGTAATTGATTATTTCAACAGCAAGGCTAAACACAAGGGTAATCCCACAGAGAGAACTGTAGGGGCAGATCTGTCCAAAATGTGCCCTTGACTTAGTAGCTTCTCCCCTTGGGGTGGCTTTAAAGGAGCACAGCCTAACAAGGTACTAATTAGAAACTACTATTAGTTAAGGAATTCGTGACCTGTTCCCCTGCACAAAATTCCTCCAGAACTGATGTGTATTTCAGGGGATGTATTTGCCATTTACAACTGTCAGCCAGACACTTAGACAGACAATTCGCATGTGGAGGCCCTCGGCCTTGGCCATCTCTTGTGATGATGTTCTGTTCAGATAATGTTCAGATTCAATCTCACCTTTGTTGTTGATAGGTCGCAGTGACTTGATAAGTGCATGCTATCATTCCTCCCCTGGTGTGGCAACAGCAATCCTTTGAACAAAGTAAGAGTGAAGCATACTTGCTTGTGTCACCTTCCTTATCTTTGTCACTGAGAACTTGGCTTACCAGGAAGACAGGTTGCAGACGAAAATCCCCTCACACAGCACTTAACATAGATACACAAATGATGTCCTTACCTTTTGGCATCCAGACCCTAAGCCCATGTTCTCAAATAACCGTTCTGTGTTAGCTGACAAATCCCTAATTGTGATTGCCAAAGGCCTAATTACACTGAGGACTTAAATCAGTCCATTTATGTTTTATAAAAATGCAGTATTTTCTGCGGAACCACCAAGTCAACACTGCCAAACCAGAGCAACCACGTCCTTTTTTCCCTCTCACCTCGTCACAGGCTGATTTAAGGGTTATTGCATCTGGCTTGATTCAAACATTGTACTCAGTCCAGCTTGTGGTTGACCACATATGGCTGTACTAGAGGAGGGGAAAAACCAAGAAGCTTTTTCTTACCTCATTGCATTCCTAGTAATCACTTACCCTTGGCAGCCACCATCTCCTGGCAGCCCTCTGTGTTCCCTGAGCACAGAAACAGGTCCAGTCTTGTGCTGGCAGCAGAGGCATCAACGCCACAGCAGAGGGCAAGGGCAATGACAGAGTCTCTTGCCACCTCTCACCTGGTAAAAAGCAGCCAATTCTCACGTGGGAAAGAGTAGGTACTACATCTTTTGAATCAACGGTGCTGCCTTTCATGATTACTGAATAGTGAATCAGCCAGAGGTCATCCAGAAACTCACTGAGGGGGCTGGGGTCTGAAGTTACCAGGTAAACCCTGGGCTGATGTAAATCAGTATGAGGGCACTGATCCCCATAAAGATATGCTGATGGACATTTACTGGGGATACTCTTTTCTGAAATCATTAAATCAATCCAGATTTGTTGATATGAACACTGTAGACAATAACAATATTAGTCTCAATAAAATGATACTGGGAGTAGAAGTTCTTTTCAGTTCTTTATTTGATTAAAGCGATTCTGGCTCAATGTCCCCTGCATATTATCCCATGATGTAATTGAATCAGGAGATTGAAACAGAAAGCTGCTTCTAAGTAAGGGAATACTTCACTGGGGCTTTTGTTCCTATTTAGTACAGTTTAACAATTCCTTCCATTCACTGATGGTGGATGCCTGAGAAACCTGAACACACCCGCCCGCCTAGATGTGGCTATACTCCATGGCCTATCGTGCTTGGAAGCACTCACGTTTGTAATGGATAAGAATCCAAAATGGTAAAAGTAATCACTTAGGTCAAGTTCTTCTCTTCCTCAGATACACACATTCACTCCAGGCTATTAGTATGTCCCAGTGAACAAAATATTTAAGTCTTTTTTTATTGTGTCAAGAAGTCAAAAAAAAATGTTTGACAGCTTGTGCACTGCTCACTGCTAAACTCTAAATGCCTCTGTGGGTTTGAGGTTTTTTCCTATATCATCTGTTTTTTTCAGGACAACTTATGATAGCAGTAGAAAAAGAGCAGAACCTTCCCAGCTTTAAACATCATCCTGTTGAATTAGGCTAATATTAAATGTTTATTAAATAAACCGACAGTACAGATGAGAATTAAGAGTTGGAAATTAAACACTATGAATTAAATCTCTGCTGCAAGTGAAGCCAGTAGGAAGGTCAGTAGAGTCAGGTCAACTACACCTAAGGGAAGCAGTGATTTGATCTATCAATCGAATGGATGCAGATGTTTAAAGATATGGTCCTCATTAAGCTGCTCCTTTAGTCCACAGTGAAATCTAACTTAAAAAGTTGAGGAGGCTGAAGAGATAACACTTTGCCTTTTAAGAAAGTTGTGTTAAATATATATCACAAGGATAAAAAGCAGCTTGATATTACTATTTCTTTCTTTTGTGCTTCTAAATTTCTCGTTTCCAAAGAGTCTTGCAAATCCACTCAGAAAAGCTGGCTACAACATTTGTCATATGCTATGCGTGATATAATCCGATAATTTCCAACGCAATGATGAGCGGTTTAATTTTCCTTTTCTTCCTTCTGCGAGATGGTGTCTGGCTTTGAATTCTCATTTATGTCTGCATGAGTACACAAAACTAATCTGCATCATTGTGAAGTCAATACCTACTCTGACTTCTTTTTCATTGTTAAAAAGCAAAGCCTGACCTGTAATTCAAAGACCTAAGAAAAAATTTATCCCATCAGGAGTCTTTTTCTTCTTTATTTCAAATCTCCTGTGATATGAGGACTCACTGAAGGCACTGTGAAGCACTGTATCAGTTTGTAAAAGGTTGCTTTCCTTTCTTCTGCAGGACTTCCCACGAAAGGTTAATTTTAAACTCCGTAAGCCGGCACATTTGCAAACTCGCTCCAATAACATGCATTTTTTTTTGAGAAACAGAGAATCCCTATCAAATCTGAGACTAATTCACAAGAGACTTAACAGAGAAGTCAGAGCAGTTCCTCCCCACTGCCAGGCACTGCTGGGACATGAGAGCTGGATGATTTCCACCACCAAGAGAGAAGAGGGGGAGGCAAGGCAAAGGGCCAGGAAAACAGTCTTTGTTCTTCTCACACAGAGATAGTATGGAGGGTTGCTATTCTCTTGTCTCTCTATGGAGCCTTTCCATCTTCCAGCTACCCAGAAAAAGAGCTTTCCTTTTTTCCCCCTTGCTTTATTCTTAGTGAGAGAGTGGAGGTAGAGTTGAGAAGAGTTGAGAACAGAGCTGAGCAACAGCTTGTTGTTCAAGTATTTCCTGTCCAGAACAAGCTGAGAACCTCAAAAGTTTTATATATAAAAGACATTTACCCATCTCTTCTTTATTGTGCTGAGAAACAGTCATTAGTGGTTTATAACAGAGTGAAAGGCAACAGCTTATCTTTAGTGCTCTAAACTTTTGAGTACATCAGCCAAGTAGGGCTATTTATATTTTTACATGCTTATGTGTGAATACAGCTGCAATATCATGTATTAGAAATAATAGACTAAAACAATAGAGTTTGCATTGAAAATGGTTGTATGTGTGGGAAGGAGGGTTCTCAAAATACAATTTTCCAGTAGTAATGTCTTATTTCCACATATAATTTTGATTTCTTTTGGGCAGGGGGAAGACCTCAAACATGAAAGAAAAAAGAAAGAACTAGTTTAGGCTGAAGATTTTTGCACATCTTGAACATATGTCATTCAACTGAAGCAAAACATCTCAGAAGTGCTATGTGCAAATGTGTCACTTCAATATTCAACCTGATCCTTGTAAGCTATCACAACCCTTTGTAAGGACTGTATTTTAGGATCCACACACACACATTTTCTACCCAGGCAACCTATTTCCTCTGAGCTGCTTTCCGACATCGGTTTCCATTCTGTACCACAAGAAGTCCCTGACACAACCCGTGCTGCAATACAGGCAGGGAACACAGACCCATTGAGGACTGCGAGGTATGAGTTATTTGCACCTCAAATTCTCCACTTGTATCCTAGTTTTAAAAAATAAATATAAACCCACACTTTCTAACATCAAATTTTCACAAAATTAAACATCTGTGTTTAGATAAACTGAGATACTGTAAATCACATTGGAGCAATTAAAAATAAATATTTTGCTTTCTGTTTTCAGTCAGAGATTTTCATGTTTTTAAAGGAAAAAGAACAGAATTTTCCAAGGAAAGTGGAGACACATTTTGATAAGCCCTACTGTTAATATGATGGGCCTGAATCCATACCCATTTACTCTGGTACATATTGGGATTAATCCCAGCATACAGTGGTGAAATCAAATTCTGTGCCATTCAAGTGATATTTTATAGTCTGACCATAAAAATTCCATTCTCAAGTTCAGTTATGTGGCCTAAACTGCCACTCCTGGAAGCCATACACTGGTGCTTCACTTAAAGTCCCTGAGATGCTCTAGTCCTCCTCCATCTCAGTGCAGGGCTATGCAGAAGAGACCTTTCACTTCACATTTTTTACTATGCTCTTGCTCATATAAAATCACCGGGGTTTTTAGTTTACTCAGGGAGGGACTTTCAAGGAAGTCTAGAAAATTTTCATCTGCAGTTGAGAATAACCAAACCCCCTTTTAGGTATGCATGCCATGCCAACTGCAATAATGAAAACAAAAACTTCTTCTACTTCACAGTTCCCAGATCCACATAAGCTTTGTCTGAGTAAATTTCAGTACCCATTACTCTAAAGCAGAAGGGTAAATACATTTATGCCATTTTATAGATGAGATTTCTTCTGATTTGTTAAAGCCACAAAGCAAATTTTTGAATTCTTCTTTTCCTTTTCATCATAGGTCAAATGGCTTTTCAAATCCCCAAATGGCTTTTCAAAACTGTAGCTCTACCTGAGGTAGTTTTGGTATCTTTGGTTAAAACCAAATGGAAGTAAAGTAAAACAGTTTTCCTGAGCAGTAATAGATATTTGTTTATTCTGGAACAGGTCCATGCATTATTAAAACCATACTACTATAATAATTAGGTGCTTTTAAAAAAAAAAGACATAGACCTATGATTGTAATTATGTTTACCTTTACGTAATATCTTGTTATCAGTGCAACCTGCTGCCCTGCCATGAAGTTGCATTGTCCCTGAAAATTTACCAAGAGGCTCTAGTGAAAGGATGTATGCACTGACAAAGTTCCTCACCCGCGCTCCAGCCCCCTCTCCCTCCTTGGAGTTTTTCATTATTTCTGTAACACTTGGTTTGCTATTAGGATTATGCGATTTATTTGTTCAGATTGGGAAGCGTCTTCTTGATGGGCTGCTGTATTTGGTAAACAGCTCCCAACAACAAATAAGGATTTAAATAATCACTGTGTAATCAGTAGGCACCAGAACATCGGATCTCATCTCTTCAAATCCAGGTAGCTGTCTGTCAAATCACAACGTCTATCACACTACAAGTTAGGTGCTTAGCTGCACCAGAATCACCCTGCCCACTTTTCAAAGAATTTCAGTGGATTTACCAGAAAAGGGTAATGGGCTTGCTGGTTTTGCAGAGGTTTCTGCAGCAACACGTCAGGTTTGTCTTGAACTCTGTGTGAAAGTCCTAAGCAGCACCAGGAGTAATCAGGCCTGAGTACAGAGAAGCACTGACTGCCATTTTCTGCCTTGGAGGGAATATTAGACTAATCAAGCAATAACCCAACAACATTTGGCCCCAATTAAACACCTTTCTGACAGCTGCAGCTAGTATCATTTGGGTTTGGCAGGTACATGCTTACTTGATACAAACACATCTGTGTGTAAAATAGCTGTTCCTAATTAAATTTTAACAGGAGGCAATAACTGCTTCAAAACTAGGCAAAATAATCATATTAGGCAGATAATTCAGAAATCTAAAATAATCTTTTATACTATGAAATCAGCTTCCAATTTCATTTTTATAGGCTCACTTATTTTCCACCACCTAATATATTATCTTAAACACTTACATTTTTGAACCCCTAAAGCACAACCAATCATTTGCATTTGAGTTTAGGCAAATGCTGATTAACTTTATTAAGAAGACAGAAATACTGACATAGGGCGGAGGGTTGTGTTATGACTTAGTTGCCACTGTCTTCTGGCCAGAGATGCCAGAAACTCTCAAGGAGCTCAAATGATACTGAAAGCAACCTCGGAGCTACAAGGTGTTGCACACACATATCAGCAAGTGAATCCAAACAGTAGTGGGGGTGCAGACTTCTCACACACTATCTGCCAGGTTCTTTAATATGAAAAGATTCTTGGTATTCAATCAATAAAGGGGAAGTGAAGAGTAGGTAGAAGGAAAACATGTTAGATGAGAGAAAGAAAAGCTTGACTATCGATAAAGAAAAAATAGGCACTTAAAGTGATCACTCGAGAGAATAGAAAGTGATTTTTAAATTACTTATCTGATTAGTGGGAGCTAATCTGTCAAGTAGAAACAAATTCACATAAATATTCCGTAAATTAAATATACTCTTGTCAATGAATCTGCTTTCAGTTGTTGGTGGTTGGTTTTGTTTTTCCTCAGAAGAAGACAGCTTATTACATTGATTTCAGTCTCCTGAATGCATACTGTAATTACGTAGTTTTAAGTGTCTGGCATTTTTTATTTGTGTGAATTTCAAAGCCAGGTATTGACATGAGTTAGAAAGAAAATCCGATTTCAAATCTGAAAAAGAATCAGCTACAATCCTGTTCAGCAGTGCACTAAAATACAAGTGGAAGCATGTGCTTAAACCCATCCATACACACAGTAAAACATGCGACCTATGCTTAATCTTGCCTCTACTACAACTTAAACAAGTGCAAGGCAGTATGAGGACCTACACCCCTAATTCTTGTAGCTGCTGAAAGTGTGCATTGTGCCTTGCAGATACATGTGAAAAGAAAGGGTCGGGGATCTCAGCTTATTAACATTTCAAGAATTTACCGCTCAGCTGCTGTTTGTTTTCTCTGACAACCAAATGTTATGCAGGGCACTTTTGCCAGCAGCAGTCTGATTAGGTATCACCTTTTCCATAACACTGCCAGGCCAGTCAAACTGTGGCATACAGAGAGTTTAACCTTTTGTAGATCTCATAATAAACAACTCCAACTTTCAGGAGAAAATCCGTGATAGAGAGAGCCTGACTACAGCTTGTAAATCAAAGTGCTTCAGATAAGATGTGAGAGCCAGACCTCTCAGAGTTGATCATGCTGACAGTTGAGCTTTAAATTCTTGCTTTATAAATCACTTCCTTACAAACCAGCTGCAAAATCAGGATTTGTAAGCCAAAGGGGAAAAAAAAAAAAAANTTTATTTTGGATTTATTCATATGATTTGTAAATCTGTTGTAGGACTTACAGATCTGATTTAAGATTTGCTAATCCCTTTTAGGATATGGAAATTTTTTGTCTGACTTACCACATACTGAAATACTTTAGTAAAAAACAAACTAAAAATCACTGCTTAAAAGGTGGCGTATAAATCAAGAGTTTGCAGTTAAGATTTGCTGGCAGGTTCTATAAATTGCACAGTGCGTTTATAACTCAGCCTCTTACAAGGGCAGATTTATAAATCCAACTTGCAAATTGTCAGACAACTATTATGGGCTCAATTCTAATCTGAGAAACAACAGATGTGCTTCGCTGTGCTTGAAAACCCTCTCCTTTTTCCTTTATCGCCTGTCTCCCCTGCAGCCATCTCACTTGCACCAAGGGGGAGCGATGAACCCTCACCCAGGGAAGAAGGGAGAGAAGAGACCTCCCTTGCCTCCATCACCCTGCAAACAAATAGCCAAGCAAGAAGGAAAGGATTTGGGAAAGAAAAAGCAGAAGGTGAAGAAGCAGGGGTTGCAGTTTGACTTCCCTTGTTACACAGCCCTCAAGCAGCTCAAGTCAAAGGCTCCCTCCTCAGTTTTGGCTGGTGCCTGGGGGGAAAGAGAGAGCAGGTAGTCCTGACTAATTCCCAGGGTGCCAGGCCGCAGGCACAGTAAAAATTTAAATTTCACATTAACAAAACTAAACCCAGCAGGAACTAACTAGAACAAGTGGAGGAATTTTTGTTCTACACTCCCAGTGATGCCGTCTGCCTATCTCAGATTACAATGAGGAACTTCAGGGAGAAACCCTGGCCCCATGACGGCAAATATCCCATTGATTTCACAAGGATAGGGTTTCACCCTATAAAAAGGGCATTGGGCAGATTCACAGGAATGCTCTGTATGTCCCACTCTGCCCTGGTCACAAGAAACTTCTGTACAGTTGCATCTCCACTACACAGTGTGGCAACCACATCATCCCCAGGAAGGAGAAAGGGGAGTCAGAAGTGGGGACTGTGGCAGCATCCCATGGCTCCCAGCCACTGCCAGCAGCTGTGGATGCTCTCCCCCCCACAAGCTGTTTTCATGAGGCAAGTGGAGAAAGCAGCATCTCTCAGTAATTATAATAAAATTTACACATGTACAAGGAATTACTATACCTCCTTTCAGGCAGTTTTACAGCAGCCATCGAGGTTTATTCAGAAACTGAGGGTCATAAGAGTGAAATAATAGCGTTATTTAATAGCACTCTTTTTCTGCTAGAATTATTAGGTTTTATACAATGTGAAAACTGTATGATAAGAAATGGATAATCCTAGATCCTATGCAGGAGATACTTACATGCATTAATGCCTTAAGACTTCTTTGACTTTATCGCTTTCGATGGAATGGAAAAAGTTATCTAAAATATTTTATTCTCTACCACATTTGAAATTTGGTTCTAAACTTTCATCAGTGACTTCCTGTCCTCCTTTACATCGATGCTCTTTTCCCTTGAATTGCTTGTTGCCTTGGATTTCTTACAAAATAAAATAAATACAAGGATGCTATCAAACAAATTATATAATTACTTCTTTCATTCTTGCTGACATTTTGAAGTTAAGGATCTGATCATTGCAAAACTCAGCAAATATATATATATATATATGAAGCTAAATTTTCAGGGAGTTTCTGTTAAACACGCAGGATAAACTGCATGTTCAACTGAATCTAAATACTATTAGAAGAGTAACTGAAGCAAGCAGTGCAATTAGAAACAGGAACATTTGCTTCCATAGCTTTGCGCCTAGCTGAATACTCAATTCCACATGCAAAATATAATCAGAACTGGAGGACAGTGTTGAGGGAAAATGGTTAATATTCTATAATATGCTAAGTCAGCCCTTTACAGACTATACATTTAAAATGTATGAAAATCAATTAACTTGAAAATGGATCCCTTTTTTTCTTTCTCATTGCACGTTCCAAAGGATATAACCTCGCTGTCCCCTTGTGCATGTATCTGACAGACACAGAAACCTACAAAAGTTTGGCCCTTTACCTAAATGAAAACAGGTTGGTATATGCTTGCAAGGAGAAAGAGTCTGTGTGAGGCCTCTGAAAGTTAGTCATCACATCAGTGGTGAGGAAATGTAGCTACAGCACTATAAATAATTTCTTTAACAAAGCAGCACTGCAATTTAGTAGAAATAGAGTCTTTTCACATCATTGTCTTGCAGGTGATGAATGAAGCAGACCTCTCCCACAGTAGCCTGACTGATTTGTGGCAATGTTGGTTGACACAGTTACTTTCTTCATTGCTTCTCTGGTCTTCTTTGGGAACACAAGAACAGTTCACCTACTTCAATGAAGCACAAATTTGGACTCAACCCAAAGAGACTGCTTCTAGACTGGAGGCAAAAGGCAATTCACAATGTCCTAGTGTCCTGATCATACACATCAGGAGACATGGTAGATCACAGGCCATGTCTACCTTCTTGTGTTTCCTTTGAAGAGGAACAGAAGGGACAAAGATGGCCCCTGAAGCAGGGTGAGTATGTGAGGCGCAGCTGGACATGGGAACTATGAAACTCTCTGGCAGTCCAGGCAATATAATGACAGGGCCAAGAAGAACAGCACAGTAAACCACTGAAACTAGAGGTCTTCTTTGGGGATATAAAGGATCAATTGCAAAGATATCTTGGTAAAAGCAAGGTAAATAAAAGGGTGTTTCTATAGCTGCAGTATAAAGAGTGTATTACAAAATCATAAAATCTGTAGCGCAAGGTGAGGAAGCACCTTTTCGTGGCAGCAATTGTACAGGTTTATGGAGCAATGAATTTCCACACTCCAGAGGACCAAAGACATAACCGTGAACATCTTTTATTTGAAGTTTAAGTTAAAAGATTTAAATCCAAAGTTAAACTGGACATCTTCTAAAATTCTGAGTGTCAAGAACACCATCCAATCTACTCCACCATCAGTGGAGGAAAAGGTTAGGGAAGTAGAAATGACAGAGAAAGAGGAGACAAGAGAGAGAAACTGTCAGGCTTGCCTGTGAATAAAGGACACAGACCTACCAACCAGCAGAGAGGCAGACCACAAGCCTATTTCCTGCTCTAACAATAACAGGTCTAACAAGGAAAACAATCTGTAATTAGTTAAATAATTTCTACACTTGTCCTACTTAAGCTTACACATTCTACCAATCCATTCATTTCTGATTTCTGAATAACAAATCTAACTTGGTCACTACAAAATAATTAGCAAAAAATCAAGTCATTTAGGAACATTAACTACACAAAACAATTTACTTTTGGTATGGACAATTCCCTACATTCATCCATGTTTGAACTGAATCAAATTCAAAATAAAAAGGAGAAATACTGAGGAAAATATTGTAAAACTGCTTTTTTATATGCCTTCATCAGCAGTGGCAGCAGTAAACATTTTTTATTGAAGGTTTCAAAGGCTACGAGAAGAGGTAAGAGAGTCCTAATAAAGGTTTGATCAGAACCCACAATTGCAGTTTGTCATTTGCCCTGTTACATTTTTCCAAAGGTCATTTCAACAGACGTGATCAGAGACTACAGTTCCATGGGGGCAGTGAAAATTAGCTTCAGTGTTTGTCTCACTGATGAAGATCTAAGTCTGCTGGTGGAATTGCAATAAGCACATTTCACGTGTGTTGTTTGCCATCTTGAGAGCAAATTCTTCAGGTAAATCATCTGATCTACTTGTTTACTATCTTTTCCTCCATAACTGCCTAGATAAATAAAAGCAGGTAAACTGAAAGACTGTAAATAAGGATGTTACTAGTTTAAAACACCTGAACCCTTCACCTTTCCACATATAGGGTCTCACTTGGGTTTTACAGTAAAGATGCCTACTCACTCTTCATCAGCAGTTTGAGACTGAGACAGGTTTATGAAAAAAGCTCATTTTCAGCCTGCTAGCTGATACTCATCTTTCCCTACAGGCAACCCTTTGCAGCAGAGGAACCCAACACAGGTATATTGCTACTGTGCAGACCCCAAAGTACCAATGGGAAAGATCTCCACCTTGATATGGGCCCAACCCCAGGAATCACCCACAAGTAGTATGCAGGAGCCAACATTCCATCTCTTCTGTGACATGCTGACCATACAAAGCATCTCTTGCATTGCATTCTTCAGTAGGAGACTGAAGAGGAAGAATGAAGATTAAAAATACAGCCAGTTGTGACCTAGACTTACTGATTTTTTTAAAGACAAGAGTCTTAAATGCAGTGAAGTGTCTGCTGCAGTGTGTATCTGTACCTTTGGAATGAATATTACTCAAACAAGGTAGGCACAGGAAAGAAGTTATATTACAGTAAGAAAGTGTTGAGACTTTCTATGTAAACCCAAACTTGGATGTCAGCCTCACTCCTTAAGGGACAATTTTTCAGGGCGCATTGTATTAGTTTTGTTCACTTATCTATCTAGTTTGCTTAGGCTCTCCTGTTGGACTTCTCTCCACAGAAATTTTAGTGGCCAAGGAAGACCACAGACATTTCTTCTGCTTAGGACACTTTGAATGTTCTGTACCATCAGTGCTCCATCAACTACACAAGGCCTGTTATGGCACTGCAAGGCAGAACCCATGAGCTGAGTTTATTATCAAGCAAACACAGGCAAATTCTATTTTAATCACAGACACCAGTGGCATGAGCCAGTTTGCCCAAGAATAGTCTGAGTTCTGACATGGCTATCGAAGACTTTAGTGTATATTCTGTATTATATTTGAAATGTCCTGCCTTAAACAAAAACAAGTCAGTGGCCTCTAATTCAACCATGACCCACAATGCTATTATTCTCCTATTGTGGAAGGCTAAAAAGACCTTCAAAACTAGGTGGGCAAAGCAGATGTATTTCAATCATTGCACATGAGACATCTCAAGGAGTTAAACCGATTTTCCCCTGCTCTTCCCACAGAGAAGAATGATGAAACTCCAGCACTTGATGAAGCATGACAAAACTTTCATGGCTTCATGGGTTACCCTGTCAACTGAGTTAACCTAGTCCATAATGTGAATGCTTTTGTTGTGTTCCAGTCACAACTGCTAACTTAATTCTCAGTGAAAAATATTGAACTTTGATAAGATTAAGGTTTAGCCTTAAAATTTTAGCATTTTACATTCTACTGAGGTGGGATAAAAGCACAAAGGTAGTTGTGGCAGAATAACTTCTCAGGTCACCATGATTTAATTATGACTACTTGAGCCCAGATAAATGATGTGGCCTTTTCTTTAAACTTAAAAGTTTGAAAATATTTTAAAAGTTTCACTTTATTAAAAATTTGGGGGAAAGGCTTTAACCATTACAGAGTGAAATGATAAATGGATCAATCTTTACTAGCAAATAGTAGTAATTAGGTCATACCTCATTTCTTTATTAGAGAGAGTCTTTGATGTTTAATCATCATTATATGATAATTTAGCCTTCTCCAATCTCTTTCTTTATAGATACTGCAGACTTAGGCCCTGCACCTTCAAATGGTTCTGCGCAGGAGCAACTCCACGATCAGCTATTTGAATCACCTACAGGATTCTGACTTTATACCATATTTTCCTTGTACAGTCTGTGTCTGTATGATAACACAGATAAAAATTCCTGAAGGATGCTAAGAGGAAAATTTAAAAATAAAGCATTTCTAAATGAAGGCACTGCTACAAAAATGAAAGAGCCAGAACTCTCTAGTAAGACACAAGACAAAGCATGGCCTATGGCATAATACCATCTTGGAGAACATCCAATTGCCCACTGTTGTCTGAGGACAGATGTACAAGCCACCAGATGTACCATGTGTTTGCTTTAGTACGGATCAGTGTTCAACTGCTCATTTTTTGAAATAAGCCTCTGAAATCCAAAAAGAATGGGGAGCACAATGAATGAGCATTAAAAGAAATAAAGAATATAAAATCCTCTGAGCCTATGTTTTTCCTTCATGTTAGACAGTTTCTTTAGTACAGTTTCTTTTAAAGGAACTAGGAATGTTCCTGTTGGCTGGTAAAAAGTCAATCAGCAGCTTATGAGGCCAGCAATGATAAAATCAGTAAGACTTACTCTAATGGGAATCTCACTTTCCCAAGACTTCAAAAATCATTTTATTTCACAATTATAACTACAGGGAGGAAAATAAAGAGACGCTGTCTCTGTCAGTTCCCTTAGTGAGACAAGTTCACACTTCGCCACCCGATAGCTAATAGCTCTCTATCAAACAATTTCTCTTCAAGGATGCTGGGCCTGCTATTTTCCATAAGAAAAAAGAAAAGCAAGTAAAAAGTGTTAAATATTTCTGAAAACATCTTAACTGGAAAAAAGCAGCTTCATGGTGGGGAAGTGGAAGAAGAATAACAAGTTTGCCTTAGGCATTTTAGTGCATGTAAAACAAGTTTTCTTCCTAATCACAGACAGTAAGAGCTAAGGCCAACTCAAGCGTTTAGTGCTAGCACAACACTCTATTTTAAAAGTGGAAATGCTTTGCCAGGGCGTTATCCTAACCTCAAAGGGTCCCCACTGAGGAATCAGAAAAATAAACAAAGGAACATTGGTGGGACTAGTTTAATAAAAACATGAACTTCAAAACCTCTTCTTTCTTACACATATTTACCTTTTTTTGATAAACCTGATACAAAACAGTAAGTTCAGTCTCTAAACCTCCTCCTGCTCACACAGCTAAAATGGCAAACCTACCTGGGCAAGCCACTCCTCAAGCACTCTAAGCTCCCAGTATCCCCAGCATCACCACACTTCAGCCATTCAATGCGCTGAACGATGTGAAGACTGAGAGTGGGGATGGAGCAGGGAGTACAGGAGCAGAACTGCACTCTTCAGAAGCTGCAAGATGCTGCTGTCAAACAGCATCCTTGCATAACACACTCTCAACTTCATTAGTCCTCAGGTCCCTTTTCATAAGGTGTCAGTTTGGTAGTTAAAAAATAAAATAAAAAGCGGGTCTCACAAGCTCTGTAGAAAAGAAACTCTAGAAAAGATTGGCAATACTAAATAGGAAGTTGTCAGCAGCCAGTGAAAAGAATAACATAATATAATGAAACTACAAAAATCCTCTTTCCAGAGGATGATTTTTCACAAAGTTCCTAGTCTTCTGTTCTGTCCACTGCTGGCTGCATAACACAAACCTTTTGAACTCTTTCTGCTAGCTAAGCAATCAAGAGAAAGGGAGGAGGAAAACAGAGCCTTCACAACAGAGCACTTACCACACACAACTGTATCATTATCCACGGAAGGACAGCTCCATGCCTGCACTAGTTGGACACAGGATATGCCTTAAAATAACTATTCTGACAGAAAATGTCCAAATCAGCAGAATCTAATGAATGAAAAAAAAAAAAACCCCAACAAAACAAACAACCAAAAACCTAAAAAAAAGACCCCAAAAGAAACCCCACCAAACCCACAGGACTCAATGAAGGGAATCAGGTATTTCTATGGCCCAATACAACCCATCCTAAAGTACATGTTGGAAACTGGTCTTGTCCTAAAATTGCCTGTTTTTCTCCATTAGGATAAAATTACATTAGACTTGTCAGGTCAGGCAAAATGGTTTACATCACAAACATCTGAAGTAAAATAAACCTCACCCCATGTGTCAGGTAGGGTACAATGGATGTCCAGGTCTGTGACATTACCCCATGCCAAATATGGTGTGCCTCAGTTGAAGCTGCACCCCCAGGAGCATATCCAAACACCTTCCCTCTCCATTTCTGAGCTCTAGATTTCTTACTCACATCCCTGAAATACTTCCTTCATCACAGCTCCTTTTGCTACATATACTCTTCTTTTCCATTTCTCTTAGACGGATGCCTCCTCCTTTACTATTGACTTTCACCATGTTAAAGGGTATTGGGAAGCTTTCTGCAGGCCAGAGTGCAAGAAAGTGTGTGAGACACATCTGCTGTACAGACTTCTGAAGTAAAAATCAGTAATCTGTGATGGCAGGGGACTGGACTCAGTGACTCAGGTAGAGTCTTCTGTATAAAATTTTGCATTTCACATGCCGTAGATTTTTTTGCATGCTAATTTCCACCTTTCTTTAACAGAAGGCCAATATATACTGTTAAAGCATTGCAGCATTGCCAGAATAATTAAAAATGTATTTATATTTAATGTCCTCTGATTATCTCATAGGCTGTAAATGTAAAAAGGCATTTAACTGAACACAATTAATTAGTTTTGAACACCCACAACTGAGATGTAAATACAGTTTTCTTCAGACAGCTTATTCATCTGTTGCTGTCCTTGTCTCAGCACTACTACCCCAACAATAATATTCCATATCATAAACTAAGCAGCCATTACAAGCTACTCAACGTAGGCATTATCCTGTACTCTTTAAACGTAGTATACAGAAAACCAGTTAAGAAACAGGGAGGAAATTATATTTGGCTTTATATTTAATAGAGTGATTTTCTTCATAATGGTTCTCTGGAGCCCATTCATTTTATTATGGCTTTAATTTACATCAGGAGATAGTCAGAAAACGTGCTGTTCCCGAAGGAGACCTACTCTGGAGTCCTCTGCCTTTGCAACACAGTGGCATCCAATCCATTTTAAAGGGCATCACAGGAGGGCAGCCACACTTCTCTACTTTGAGAGAGCCCGTTCTAATGGCCAAACTTGAGAAACATTTGACATCCAGCTCCGTGCCTAAGAGCATGTGAATTTATTAAATGCTGTTTATAAAAAAAAATAGCAGTGCTAAAATGCCTATTTGCCCCCTGCTGCTTAGCAATATTAAAGATTAGAGCCAATTGTTTTGTATACTGAACAGCCTATAATGGGTTCTAGAGAAGAACATGTCAGCAAACTAGATAAGGTTGCTATTAAATTTTTGTTGCCATGGACTGCTGACTTGGGTCATTATATACTTAAATTGAGTTATTGTCATTGTTATATAACGAAACAGAGAGCTTTTTGCCTCCAGTAATGTAGCATACCTTTCAAAGAATGGGCTCTCCTGACTGATTTATAAAATAGTTCTGTTTGCATTACAGTACCAGGTTGTTTGGTGTTTCAAAATGATTTAGATGAACTGTCCGAAGAGTTCATGTGTATTTCGAAAGACAAATAGCAGAGTCCTGCATGAACCTGCTTCCAATAATCTTTGAAATTTATTGAGTGACAGTGAAAGACACAGCAAAATTACAGCCCTCTTCTCTCCCATAATCTAAGACTGTTTCATTCCAAAGAAAGTGTGTTTAAGAACTCATGGGTTTAGGTTTTCTTTTTAATTCCTGTTAATTATTTGATAGGATTAAAAAAACAGGACTTGTCCTGATTTCCTCATTCCAAGAATATTAGTCTTTCATAATATCAGCTTTTTACTCTTTAAAAGCCATTTATGTTAACACTTCTAAGTTTGAACAAAGAATGTGAACAATAGAGAGATCAGATGGCAGTAAAAATGAACTACTTCTCTCCAAGCTACTTTTTTCAAACAAGGTATACTGCTGGGGGATACTATAACCATTCAGTTTCACCGTTGTCTTCACTGAAGCCAGGGTTTCTCTCCAAACATTTTCCACAAGTTTTCCCCTTAAATGCATCCAATAGTAGTTCAAGACAGGATAAGCGTGTCTAGGCATATGCTATTTTACTTAAATTCTTTTAATTCCCCATGCCTAGTCTCTATTCAGCTGTTGTATTTTAAGAGAAATTCCATGGTGAGTAGTAAAGAAACTGAAATCAGCAGATGTAGGAATATCTGACTGAAAGAGTCTCATTCCCAGCAGTCAGACAACTACATGCTCAAGCGATACAGTTCTATGCTAAATACTTTCTCAGCCTTCAATTTGCTTGGCTAAGGAGGTATTTTTGTTTGCTCTCCAAACCTCCAGCCATCTTCCTAGCCTTTCTCTGCAACTTTCCTGGCTCAAGGATTGCACAGTAACAGTGAAGACATTTGTCATTCAGTCACATCCAGTCTTCCCTGCCTCTGTTGGCAGTTCCCCAGCAGACGCGTCCAGTGACTGAATTTTCTTTCTGTAGCATTGTATCATTTCTGCTACATGAATCATTCTTTGATCAAGCAAAAAATTCTTCTGTTTTAACAGTGAGATCCCAAATCATAAAAGAAAATCTTTATGAGGCACCTCTGCATTTCAGATTTCAGATTTTAAATTCCATCCCATTTCTGTGATTGCAGTTCTCAAGGTCACTCAATCTTGCCAGTGTCATATTATGATCCTCTTTTGCATCAATGATGCCTCCCCAATTTATACCACAAACAAAACCAATTCCTGTTCTAAACAATGAGCCATTAACAAAAATATTTTAGGAGACATATTTCAATAGTTTTGCCAGAAGCAGTCTAATGTTAACCTTCCTCTACCCTATATCACAAAAATGGCTAGCTCCTTTTTCAGTCAGTTTGTTTTCTGACAGGTTGGATTTTTTATTTTGGCTTGTTTACCATCTCCAATATTAAGTTTAACTAATAGGAACTTCATATACTATTTTACTGCAATTCTGATTAGTTTGTATACTGTATTTCCCTTACCTAAAATATAAATCATTTTCATTCATAAAGAAGATGAGAGCATAAGCTTGCAGGTTGGTGTTTTGGTAAAGTTTTGTGACATTTTATCCAGTCTCTCACCTCCTTTGATGACCTTAATTATTCTTTCTCTCAAAACAAATTCTGAACTTTATAGATGTGGTGGTGGTTTAGCCCCAAACAGTAACTGAGCACCACACACTGCTCACTCAATCCCAGAGGACAAAGAGACAGAACCTTCATGGGTTGGGATAAGGACAGTTTACTGACAAAAGCACCATGATAAGTAGAACAATAACAGCCAATTACACTCACAGGCAATGATAACACAGAATACCTTACTGACCCAACTGCAGAGTTCTGTAGGATACAAGACCCACTCCAAACACACTCAAACTGCTCTGGAAACACACCACCAGTGCCCTTCCTCAACCAGCCCCTTTTATGGGGTAGTGATTTCAGGTGGTGCGGAAAACAACCCTGGGCTAACTCAGCTCACCTGTGATGACTGCCTGGGGAGGTTGACTCTAGCCTGGCCAGAACCAAGACAATAAAGTATTCAGATGTAGGTTTCTCTGGTTACTTTTCCCCATAAACAGATACTACACACACTATACTACCATTTCAAAATGAAGAAAAGCATTTTAAAAACCCTTGATACTTGATCTGTGAATCCATGGGTTGGTCTTTTCACAGTTCTACAATAACAATTACCTGTCAACTTGAAAGTATCCATTCCTTTCACTTTGGAAAGTCCAGCTCTTCTTAATTATCCAGCTCTGTAGTCATGCTAGGTTATCTTAAAAAAATAAAATAAAATCACGAAACAACAAAAAACCCCAAACAAACTAACAAACAAAAAAACCCCACAAACCCCACCAGAAAGTTAAACTGACTTTGAGGGCATAACAGTGGGGTTTTTTGTCTTAATGTCCTCATTGTGCCTGGTAAGCTTGGATTCTATTTTACTCCCTCATCTCCACAGATGGTTAAGTTAATAACCTCTGACTTTTGTTTTCTTTCTAATATACTTTGCAATGTTGACATTTGGAAATTTGTGTTTTATCCCTCTGTTTTCTAAGCTCCAACATCTCTGCCTTTGCAGACTATTAACTTTTAGACATCCAAATTACATGATGTAAGAAAAAAGATAGAGAACTGGTTTTGTTTAGCCTTAGGAAGAGAAGGCAAAGGGATAGAATCTTACTGCTGAGAGGTTTGCCCAAAGGTTGTATGATCTCCATCCCTGAAGAGATTCAAAATTTGATTGCACAAGGTCCTAACAAAACTTGCTCTAGCTGATCAAGCTTTGAGAGTGGATTGGACTAGTTTACCTCTAGAAGTCATGACATTATGAGTATATGGCTCCTTATGATCTTTTGACGTTCTTAAGGTGCCCCTTACAGTGAGCATTAACACAGATGTGATTCCAATGTATTTTTTCCTTTTCTTGGGACTGAAATTCTGAACTTATTGTCCACGCTCAACCTATTCCTGAGTTTTCTCCACAGACAAGTCTATGAATATCTCCCTCTGCTGCTCTCACTGACCAAATCCCCTTCATTGAAAGAGCTTTTCTCCCATTCAGAGTGAGAGCTCTACAGACTTCCCTTTGTCCTTTCATCCAGACTGACAGGCAGCAGGACCCTTCAATTCAAATTAATTTTCTATTGAACTCTTTTCTCTACCATCTTCCCTTTATGCAAAAATCAAGCTTAAAATAGTAACAGCATTTGCTGTTTCAGTGACTGTTCAGGAAAATATTAGGAAGACCACTCTTAGAAACAAGGTGGTGATAGGCTTTTTCACAGCTTTTTTTCTCTAATTTATCTGGGAGAAGTCAAGATTTAGTTAAATAAGTGCATATCCAGTGCTATTTATCTTTCTAAAATCAATACCAAGCCCACAGCCATCACCAAAACTAGCTCTGATGGTCCCTTGCCAATATTATGGCTTTTATCATCTTTCTCCAAATTAATTTTGAATCCAAAACTGCTTTATCCACTGCTTTTCTCATTTACGTTTTGGTCTTTTTCTTCACTTAAAGTTTATCACATGGTGAACTACTGAGGGAAGGTAATTTCTTTGATTGTGATTTTTCTGATCATTTGGGCTTTTCATATCTTTTGCTGCTTCAGTCATGGCCACCACTCTTCTCCCTGCAGTATGCAATTCCACTCTGTACATTAGCAGCTCCATTTTTTGGCCCACAGTCCTTGCATAGCAATCTCACTTATTCCCAAGTGGCCAGCCTCAGCCCAATGCCTATGAACTAACAATTCCTTTTC
Source organism: Zapornia atra (assembly GCA_013400835.1). Taxonomy (NCBI): domain Eukaryota; kingdom Metazoa; phylum Chordata; class Aves; order Gruiformes; family Rallidae; genus Zapornia; species Zapornia atra. Next base: position 33,964 of record VZTU01033851.1, read on the forward strand.
CTTTCTTTTTCTTTTTTTTCCACTTCCTGATATCCATTTATCCACATAAAAACCTTGTCTTAAATTACTGCAGTTACTATAATCTTGTATAAAGATGATACAACTTTCTCAGACTTGTCTTCCTCTGTCCTTTTACACTTTCAAAATCTTTTCTATCATTTTGCAAATCAGAAGCCTAGTATTCCAGTTGCTCAGTTGATACCCATCTACAAAGAAAAGCATTTTTCTGTGAATGTCTTCTTGGGACCAAATTCTAAAAACCTTCTTAAAACACCTATCTTTGATCCATGATTTGATCTTTGATACTTTGTCATTCTTTGAGCTCCTTTCAGGAAAATGAAACATTTCACTGAAGGTCACCCATGTCTCCCGTTTTTTATAGTTTTTATCCACTCCAGCCTGAATCTGGATATATCATTTGTTCTATTGTGGTAAACAGATAGTCAATTCTGCCCTATTTATGGGTGGAAGCTGTTCAGGATGGTATGCTTAAGTCTGATTTTCTGAAGAGCTTGAAATCTTGGTATTGACCATGTTTGAAAACTGCCCAGAAGAACCACATGTGAGGGTATTGAATATAGTTTCAGAATTGTTTTGTCCCTTTCATCAGTGCCTAGAAAGGAGCTGGTTTATATTTTAAATATGCTCTTTTTCTCCTTTTTTTTTTATATCTACTGAGCACTGTTAAACTTAAAAATCTAGATATATTCACTATCATTCATCTATAGTGACAAAAATAGACCTCTCCAATATGCTCACTTCTCTGTGGCTTTATATGTTTCCACCAAGCATACTCTTCAGCAAGCCTAAAGTTATTTAGCATTGCAGATTCAGAGGCATTCCCATCCCATTCATGTGACTAACAGATACAGTAAGTGGATACATCTGTAGTTTTAACAAAAACTTCTGGAGTTCCATGAATGTTTTTGAAGTGGAAATGGCAAAATCTTTTGCAAGAGTCAACAAATTATAGCCAGTTTTACATTTATAAAAATACACAGAAGAACAAAAAGGTTATGCACTAAGACTTGGTAATTAGCTCCAATCCATCAATATTCATTGCCAATGACATCTCCACCAAGGGACCCACTTAAATCAAACAACCTTTCTCCTGGCAAACACTTCTGCAGAACCACCAGTCTTGGCAGCCAACATATTCAGGTTTCACCAGACCAGAGGCTGAGTGAATATGACACAGAAGTTCTTCACTGAGAATGAGCTTTCACAAGAGTGCTGAGCTGGTCTAACAGCTTCCTACCACTAAAAATATGGCTCAGCTTTCCCCTTTCTCTCCCTCCCAGCTGTGTGTACTTACCACTTCCTTTGTGCTAGCTCCAACAGTTTGATGAGTCAATTCAGCTCACTCAGCAAGCAAAAAAAAAGGGAGATAATTTTCTGCCCATTGAATAAGCCAAAATGTCTCATCAAGGGGTCAGGCTGGCTTCAGAGGCAGCAACAGAAAACACACAGGATGACACAGGCAGTGAGCAAAGGGAAAAGGAGACACAGGATCTCCTGTGCTGACAAATTAGAGCAACCATCCTCTGAAACACGCATTTCCTGTCATCCACATTACAACATTAAAAATGGGACTGATAATACAGGCATCTTCAGATACATTGCAGGTACACTGAGCTCGGTCAAACACCTCAAGAGTTTGATTATCTGAACTCAAATAGACCTCTATTGTCTAATCAGTAACTGAGATACTTGTAATTCTTTCATCTGTCTTTTAGACAGCATAGTCAGTTACAAATAGTCACTTAATATTTTCTTTTAGTTGAAAGCTACATTTCTGATGGTCTGTGAAGAATTTGATCGATCCCATCACAAAAAAAAATCCCCCTTCTTAGCTGCAAAGATCATTAAAAATACTGGAAATGCCTGCCTAGTATTGTTTTACCTGTGTAAGTAGTGGGTTCATTTGCCACAAAGACAGTAGAGGATCACACATAGCATTGGAGTTAGTCATAAACTAACATTCTCTTTGAAATGTGCCCTGCCCTCCCTCCAAAAAATAAAATTAGGGAATCTTAATATAAAGAGTTAGTTTGAAGAAACAGTATTGGCAAAATACACCCCTCAATCCTATGTCTACTACACAAAACAGGAAAGCTCGTTCCTATATATGAGGACACACTTCAAATACAGTGTTTAGTTTTCATAGAACCATAGAATCATAGAATGGTTAGGGTTGGGTGGGACCTTAAAGGTCATAAAATTCCAACCCCCCTGACATGGGCAGGGATACCCCTCGCTAGACCAGGCTGCTCAAGGCCCCATCCAACCTGGCCTTGAATACTGTCAGGGAGGGGGCAGCCACCACCTCCCTGGGCAATATGTTCAGTGTCTCACCATCCTCATAATGAAGAATTTCTTCCTAATGTCCAATATAAATCTACCCCCTTCAAATTTAAAACCATTCCCCCTCGTTCTATCACTACATGTCCTTCTAAAAAGTCCCTTCCCAGCTTCCTTGTAGGCCCCTTTCAGCTACTACTGCAAAAAAGATATTGAGGTGCTGGAGCATACCTAGAGAAAGGCAATGAAGCTGGTGAAGGGTCTAGAGCACAAGTCTCATGAGAAGCATCTGAGGGAACTGAAGTTATTTAGCCTGGAGAAAAGGAGGCTGGGGTACACCTTACCACTCTCTACAACCACCTGAAAGGAGGTTGTAGTGATGTGGATGCTGGTCTCTGCTCCAGAGTAACAAGTGATAAGAAAAGAAACAGCCTCAAGTTGTGGCAAGGGAGGTTTAGATTAGATAGTAGGAAAAATTTCTTCACCAGAAGGGTTGTCAATCATTGCAACAAGCTGCCCAGGGAAGTGGTTGAGTCACCATCCCTCCCTGAAGGTCTTTAAAAGATGTATAGATGTGGGTATGGTTTAGCAGTGGACTTGGCGGTGTTAAGTTTACAGCTGGACTTAGTGATCTTACAGGTCTTTTACAACCTAAGGGATTCTATGATTCTATTTTTTTCTGTTGGTCCATGGCTTGCTAACTGTTGTATTTCATGCTTTGTTTGTTAATAAGCTAGAGGGGAAGGCTGCCTCTTTAATTTGTGTGAGGTTGGTTCAAACAAAACTCAGAAAAAGTGGAGGTCCACCCCCGAGCACACTGAGCTGGGAAAGCCTTCTAGTTCCCAGTGTGGGGAAAACAGAGACCCTGAGGAGCAAGGATATGCACATGACCAGGGATCAGATCAAAGGCTGTACTTTTTATATAGTATTTGTCGTAAACTGGGAAGACACTAAAACTGAGAGCAGAACCGGAGGAAAGGACCTGTCCTTCAAGGAGCAATGGCTAAGAAAAGCAGTGCCTTTCAAAGCTTTAATGCTTATTCTTATGTAAGCAGTCTGGAATTATTTCAGTTTCAAAGCTATTGCATTCAAAGTTAAATGAAGCTTTCGGATACTCAATGTCCTTTTGCATTCACAGGGGGAGAAAGATGCAGGCAGCTCCACCTCAGCGCTCTGGCTCACAGTGCATCAAGTCACACTGAGATCAGCAGGCTATGAACATTGCTATCCGCCCATGCCACCCCCATGCTAAATCCCGACATTCCATCCCAGTCTGCAGAGCAGTTCTGCCATGTATTGCAATGACTGCAAGCACTCAGGTTCCTCCAGGAAAGGACCTGCCCATCAGGAACAACTTTGTCCCCATTCCTTGAAAGCAGCTACAGTCTTGCCCTGCATTTTTCAGGTAAAACCCCAGCCTCTCTTCACCAGAGAATTTGATATTTCACTCCAATCTGGGAAGTAGACATAGCATTTTTCTCATAATTAAACACAACGGCTTTATTTTTTAAAATAAAGGATCCTAAAATATTGATTCACTTCAAACAAGACTGCAACAGGCACATTCTAAAACTAATTAAAATATTATTAGAAGAGAAAAAACTTTCTCATGAATAAGCTTTCTGTACACTTGAGAGCAAAACACAACATACTGAAGGGGAAAGTAATATTAATCTTTGGGAAAGACGAATTTCCTAGTCAGCAAAAAATTGCTGAAGTGGTATACTCTTTACGAATAAATTAATTCATTGAGCTACTCTGGAATCCCTTATAGCTAATAATTAAAAATCTAAAATCTTATTTTCATTCTTTAATAAATCTAGTGAACAGTCAAGATAGATGAGGCAAAACTAGAAAGGTTTGTTGGATGATTTAAGTCGAAGAAGTTGCTACATCAATATATTGTACTCTAAAAAGGGCATGCATCATTAAAAAAGAAGGCTCTATAATTAATATGTTTTCATACAATCTACCTTATTTCCCCTGAGATCACTAACCAAACCCTTTTAAAAATCGATTAGTTCAAGCACTTAGCTAGTACCACTTCAGATAGGAGCAATACAGATATTAGCTGAATTTAAAATTACAGCAACTTTATTTTTAATTACTTACCAAAATGCCATATTTACATATTATTAAATGCATTTCAGTGGCAGAACTGACCACTAAGCATTTTTGGACAGGGCCAGAAAAATTAATTATATTCTTTATAAAAAATTCACTTAGCATTCAGAACATCTGTATTGTTGTCAGGAATAATAAATGTGATTAAGCTTGTATAAATTTCACTATATTAACCAGTACAACAACTCAATAGCTTTGCTGAACTGAGCTGATGCTACACTTTGCAACACTGAAATGCCTAAGTATAATGTAGGAGACTTCTAGAAAAATCTATGAAGTTTGAAGGAAAGAACTGCATCCTGTCAAGGACAAACCTTCTTAAACTGTCAGGACAAGGGAATTTTCTGGAACTGAGGAAAAAAGGTTCAATTACAGGTTATGCACTGTTCAGTCTTACCAATGCAACTGTCCCACTGGTGTTAGTATGTTAATATGTAGTTCTCTGGGTTGAGCTGCGAACTTGTAGCAGAATATGGTTTATGCTTTGAGGCATTATGATTGGCTTAACCTGGGGGAATCAGGTAGTATCCCTGTGCCATTCCACATGAGGCTGATGAAACGGATATGGCATTTGGCCCATATGGTGAAGACATACTGCAAACACTCAGTATTTGCATCCTGAACAAAGAACAAAACACAAACAGCAATATGTCTAAGTAAAGGGTATTTTTCTCTTAACAAGATGAAGCTCCAGGCTGCAGAGCTCTGTCTAGCTCAGGCAATAAAGCACCCTAAACATCTCGCAAAAATCTGATCCATGGTGAATACCACTGGGGAGATAGGAGGAGCAGAAGCTGGAGCAGAGATCCCAGCCTTGGTACTCCATTACCTTCATCAAGGATTTGCTCAGTGTAGGAAAAGAAAAAAGTGAAGGCACAGAATCACAGTATCACAGAA
>VZTU01033855.1:0-30716 GCA_013400835.1 Zapornia atra
GGGTAAGGGCTGGCTGTAAGCAGGGTTAGCTCTCCTGGTGAATTCCCTGTAGCCAGAGAATGCCTGTGCTGCCACAGGTGAGGAAGTTGTGCTCCTGCTCAGGTGTCTGTGGGCTGGGAAGCACGTGTTGGTGTGTGGCTGCCACGCTCCCATGGTGGGCACTCAGCAAGCTCCACTCCCCTTTCTCTGCTGACAAAGCCCAGCTAAGATATGTTCCTCCTGTAGGCTTTGGTTGTAACACAGCCCACCACCCCTTCTGCTCCCTGCCCCTTCCCCTGATCCACACTCCCACACAAACAGCTGCATGTTTATTTTGGCTGGTTCTTGGACAACTTACAGAGGGTGAAACTTTCCCCACAGAGGCAGAAGGATGGAACAAAACTTGAGTGATTTTTCTCCTTGAAGCTCTCAAAGGCTTTTCTAAACACACACTTCTTGGATAACACAGCTTTGACCTGTAGAGATTGAACAGCCTCACTGAGGTTCCCACAGCAGCAGAAAGCAGCTGTAAAGCCAAGGGGGTGCATGGACCACAGCAAGCACAGTGTGGGGCCACCAAAGGGTTAAAACCCCAGGAGCTGATCCAGGTGGGACATTATTCACAGGGTGAATCCTCTGCTAAGCCAAAGCTTGCAATGCAGGGGGCTTTTCCCCTTGCCTGTACTAGCTTTTTTCAGCAGGTGAAGAAAATCAACTTAGCACTTCCCACAGATGCCAAACCATCTCAGGAGGGCCCTAAGAACCCCTCTCAGGTGTCCCTTGAGTGAGACACAGTTCCTCAAGCAGATGTCTACAAGCCTCTGAGAGATGCCCAGGCAGGCAGGGAGCACAAGGGGGCTTTAGCAGTTGTTTACATCCCTCCTTCCCTCCCCCAGATGAGGGCAATTAGGCAAATGAGGAGCTGCAGGCAGAAAAACACTGACACCAGTAATGGGAGGGTTTGGCACTGGGAGCTCTGATGATCAGAAGGGGAGAGCTTGGGACAGCAACAGTTGGGCTTCTGAAGCTGTTGGTAAGTGTCTGATTATTCTGTTTACAAACATTGGTGACTGTTTTGGGTGTATGCTCCCAGCTCAGAGGGGCTGTGCTTTCTGAGCAGTCCTGGCCAGTTTGCTCTTTGGAGGAAGCGTGTTTCTTGCTGTGTGGGGTGTTCTCAGGGTGGCTAAAGCAAATCCTGCTTGTGGGGCACCTAATGGAACAACAGCATTTGCTAAGAAAGCCTGTCATTAGAAGAGCCCCTTTGCAGCCTGGCTGCTCCAAGAGGAAACAGTGACCATCTCCAAACACACAGAGGGCTCTCTGCTTTCCCTCCCAGCAGCTGCTGCTGCTGCATGCACTGCTGCAGGCTGAGTGGTGGGGTCCATGCATCTGCTGAGCCTCACCACCGAGTCTGTGCTCAGCCATCAAAAAGAGGAGAGCCCATCCCAGCACCTCCCTCTCCTGGGTGCTTTGTGAGGGACTGTGTGAGAGGTGCCTGTTGAGCTCAGAGAGGATGAATGCAGAGCCAGTGCAGCGCTAGAGGGTCATTGCCAGTAGCAGGAGATGAGGAGTGTCTGGCTTGGCTTCCTCATTGCCCTTCAGCCCGTCTCACAGAGCGCCTCGTGGTGTGAGGCTGGGCTGGGGAGCTCCTGGGCCACCTGATGCCTGTCATCCTGTGATTCTGAGGGGCTCTGGGCACGTGTGTGGGGACAGCCCTGAGGACCAGCAGCAGATGAAGACCAAACCTGGTCTGTGTGTGTCCCCTGGTAACCCCCCTCTCGCAGCTCTTGCTGCAGCCAGGCCATTCCCAGGGTGTTTTGGGGTAACACAGTGCCCAGCACTAGCAGCAGTCATCCTCTCACCCTGAGCTTCATCCAGAGTCAAATGCTGCAGGTCTGATTCCTAAACTGCTTTGAGTTGAGAGCCTGGAAAGAGCAGCTGCAGCCAGCAGCCACGTCTCCCCTGTTGCTAAGCTCAGCTCTCAGTGTGAGCACCAAAGCTGCTTCTAGAAATTCTAAGTTTAGTGTTCACTGAGCAGACTCCTAAAACACTGGAGAATATTTTTAAATGTGATGGTTTCCTGGCAAGATCCCCTGGATGCTGACGTGCTGCGTGTCATCTCCTAGCTCGTGTTTGGCCTTGGCCCAGCGACACGGGTCGGAAGGGAGTGGAAGTGAGGAACCTGTCCCTGTGGCTGGCTGAACGTCCCTGGGTGCAGCTCTGCCTTCACAGTAGGTGGCTGTAAACCAACCCGAAGGCATCCCCAGACGGGAGGGAGGGTGGGCTGTTGAGCTGGAGAAGGGTTTGTGTGGAGGAGCCCTGGGCACAGCTCAGTGCAGCAGGGGGAACTGTTTGCCTGCGCATGGCGGGTCCTGGGCACGCCGTGTGTGGTGCTCTGCCGGCTGTTTCCAGGCCACTGATAATCCCAAACCTGCCTGGGCATCAGAACTGGCCCTAAATTAGGGGACGACAGCCTTTCCTGTGTGAGAGACAGGCAGTGAGGAGAGGCAGAGGACCTGGTCCCATTATGCCTGTGCTCAGAAAGGATATAAATCTGTATTTGGGGAGTGTCTTTCTCTCCCAGTTGGGAAAAGGCCTGTAGCTGCAGTGAAGACAAATCAGCCAGCCAGCAGGCACCCTGAGGGGTGGGGTGGGGGTGGGGGTGTGTGTGGGAGGTGTCTAGGGTTTTTTCCTTCTTGAGTAACAGCAGTTTTGTCCTGCCTGGTTTATGCCTGAGTGATGAACAGCATTGATGTGAGGGAGTGCTGGGGTTGTGCTCTCTGTGTGACGCTGCCCGAGCGGGGTCAGCAGCGCCAGGCAGGCAGGGTGCAGCGCTCCGCTGCGTTGAGCCTGAGTGGAGAACAGACATTGAGGCAGCTGGTGCTGACTGAACTGCAGCCCCAGATTAAGCTGAAGTCTGCTAGTGTCACAGTGGGACAGTGGAGGAGTTACAATCCCATGGGTCTGAACTAGCAGAGCACACAGCAGACTGGGATCTTCCCCAGGTTACCACCAAAGGAGTGGAGACTTCATGCTTGGAGAAGTGAGACTGTGAAGGATGCTGCAGGGAGATGATTTCATGGGGGTAGGAGCAGAACCATCCCCGTCTCTTCCCTGGTCCTGTGGATTAACAGCTGTGGGCAGTGCCAGAACCTCCCTGTTCCTCCCAGGCGGGTGTCAGCCCAGATGCTGAGCAGTGACCGTTTGGGTGGCAGTGAGAGGACCATCCTTGGGTGGCCTGATTTGACAGATGCTGTTTTACTGCCCTGGGTAAGCGGTGCTGGGAGATGCACTCACCTGCTTCTCCTCCCAGCCAAGGAGCAGCTGAACTTTGAGGATCACCAGGAGCCACTGAAAAGCCAAAGTGAGCGGGCCAGGGGAAGGTGAGGAGCGTGCCCCATCCACGTCTGGCTGCCCGTGGGGAGGGGCCTCGCTGCTGTTCTCCAGAGTTTCAGCCCTGCCCTGATGTACAGGCACAAACCCACTCATGTTCTTTGCAAAACAGACTGTTTGCAGTAAGAAAGAACTTTCACCCTTCTCCTCTTTGACCTACAAACCTTCTCTGGTGTTCAGAGGACAGTTCTCCGAGGCAGGAGGGGGGGGAAGGTCCGTTTCTGAGCTGAGGGATGCTGCTGTACTGTGAATTCGTCCTCCCCAGTGCCTGCTGGTCCATAAAACTGCAGAGCAAGAAGGATGCTTTCCAGAGGTGTTCTCTGACGTTAGGTGGTAGACAGGAATCATCACTAACTTCCACCCTGCAGCATGGGAGGAGGGGTAACGATCCGCAGGCGCTGCGAAGCAACACTGTCTGCCTGTTGTGCTGATAGCAGGGTTTCTGGGCTACACCGGTATTACAAACAGTTACTGTCATTATGGTGTCTTAAGAAACGAGTCAGCTAATAAAGACAAAGTTTGTTTTGTGGTGTTTTGGTTCCTTTTTTTTTAAAGCACAGACAATAATACCCGCTTGGCTCAGGTCTCTTAGAAAAATGAGCCTTTCTGCTAACAAAGGAAAGATGGAGGGGGGGGAGGGGGGAGCATGAGACATGGGCAGATGTTTCATTTTTAGGAGAAAGAACAAGAAAACAGTGTAGCAGCAAGATTTGTGCTTATTAAAAGATAGCACTGGGGCTCTAGGCAACATTTATCACACGCAGTCACAAAAGTCTGGAGTGGGATTTACTGCTGCCTATCACTGGGAAAAAATACCAGCTAATGAAGCCTGTGTTTGTTCCAGCAAGTCAAATACCCCATCACAAACCCTCACTGGTGCTTCCAGGTGGGAAAAGCAAGAAAACACATTTTCTAGAGGGGCTGTTTGTTAGAAATGGATCTGAGAAGCTTTTCTCTGCGGAGCTCCTGATGCTGACTGCCTGGGGTGTGGGGTGGTGGGGTGTGCAGGGCAGCCCTCAGCCACCTGAGAGGCTCCTAGGTTAGGGTGGCTCGTTGCACGCTTTCACCCAGGTGATATTTTCTTACCTCTAAGAAGGAAAGAAGAAGAAATGCTTCTTTCCCCAAGATGTCAGCTCCTCAGAGGTCTTCCAGGCAAACCTCCCATGGGAGGGACTGCGCTGGCTCTGGGCCTGTGGCACAGTGCATGTGTGGCTCCTGCAGCCAGCATGGGCACCAGCAGCAGAGGCAGGGGGTTGGTTGGCTTTTCTGGGGGCTGTGGGGCTGGGAATTGTGTTTCAGCCCAGATCTGACATGGGTTGTGTGTTAGGAGAGCATCCTCCTCCAGGCCTGCTCACACAGAGGGATATAGATGTCATGTCCAGAGGACAGGAGATGGGACAAGGGGCAATGGGCTCCAGCTGCCCCAGGGCAGGGTCAGCTCAGCTGGGAGGGCAAAGTTCTTCCCTGGCAGAGTTGTGGGGCTGTGGCCCAGGCTGCCCAGGGAGGGGGCTGAGTCCCCAGCCCTGGGGGTGTTTAACAGAGGGGAGATGAGGTGCTCAGGGATCTGGTTTAGCACAGCACAGGGACAGTTGGACTCCAGGGGCTTCAAGGGCTTTTCTGACCTGGGGATTTCGTGATTTCACCTGGGCCACATGACATGTGGCCACAGTGAGGGAGTGGTGCCCAGCTTTTGGGCTCTGTGTGCTGGATAAACCTTGTCAGCAGGCTTTATTGCCTGGATCTGGGAGAGCATCCAGGGAGGCAAAGAGACAGTGTGAGTCTGGGAGTGTGTAACTTGGCTGTGGGATGACATGGATGCACCAGAGAGGGGGCACCACAAGATCCCTCTGCTCTGTGAGACTGACAGGTCCCTGCCTGTCCCTCTGTCTCCTGTGAGCTGGTCTGTGAGCAGCAGGAGTTGGGGCTCTGCTGTCCACACAGAGGTGTTTGCATGAGCAGTCACGGGATGGGGGCAGGAGCATCTCACTGGAGAGCATCCACCCTGCCCCTGGGGAGGAGCTGCTGGCCCAGGCCAGATGTTCATTTGCACTGCTACCTGCAAGAATGCCTGAAAGTAACCTCCAGCCCAGTTCCCTGTGGCATTTCACTGCCCTATTACCAACGTTTAACTCGCTGCAGACCGAGGGATCCAAACTGCTTTGTTTTACTCCCTGCCACTAAAACCTGGGAGCATCAGACCCCCCTGCCTCGCTTTTCTCCACCTGCAAGTACCTCTGGGGAGAGGCACCCAACAGTAAACTCTACTCCTGGTGAGGATGATGGTTAGAGAGGATCATCCAGTGAAACATGATGACAAAGGTGTTCTTGTACGTCTCTCACTCCTGCAGAACTTGAGGTGCAAGTCGCCTTCTCCTGACGCACGGGCTCCGAGGTGAGGAGCCCCTGAGGGCAATAAATCAGTGTGGGGTAGGGAAAAAAGGCAGATTGCAAGCTAGTCATTAATTGGATGGTAATCTCTATTTTTAAGGCAGCATTCTTTGCTTTCCATGTATTAATTAAAGCATAAACCGGCTGCTAAGGGTCTCTTTACAAAGTAGCAACTATTAATATTCCTCTTTTTGTGCTGCTTTTTATTGGCTTTCCAGCTAAGGCACAGACATGCCAGCTGAACCAATTAGCTATCTAAAGTTACAGGCTTATTACACATGCTAAGAAATGAAATCCTTGAACGTACAGTAATGAGGCACCTTAAAATGCAGGGGAGTGGGCTGATGCAATCAATCAGAATAAATCCATCGGTGTTGCTCTCTTTAACATTTTATTGGTAACTATAAAGCGAACGTGGAGCAGCAGTGATCAGAATAGAAACCCTCTGATTAAAATTCAATTTGTCTTCCCTTCTCCTGGTTGAGAAGGCTCCGTTCAGCAGGTAAGGGTGAATGCACTCTGGGAAAAACAAACAGAATTAAATGAAGACATCATCTGGTTCAGATCTGGAAAAATAAACCCTGTGCTCTCCCTGCAGTAAGCAGCCTGACACCCTGCATTAGCACTGTGGGAAGAATAAAACCCACCCGACGCCTGGAAGGGTTGGGTGCTTTAGATAAATATTTTTGTTGTTGTTGTTGCCTGTGACCATCTATTTTTGTTTTCAACTCATTAACCTGAAGACAGGAAGAAATTAATTCTCGGGGAGGCCGTAACGTGGTTACAGGAGAGTTTCAAGGCTCGGTGCTCAGTGCAATTCCTCTCCCCGACACTTAGTGCTGATGCTCCCGTGTGTCTGTACAAGTAATGTACAAACTGGAGCTGGCACTGCAGTGACAGGGGTGGCTTTGTGCTGTGAGGAAGCTGTCCCACTCCTCACACCGACCCTGTCCCACTCACACCGACCCTGTGCTTGCCGTCAGTTCCTGCCAGGGGCGAGTGGGACCGGGGGTGTTTCAAAGCCCCGCAGCTGAGGTGACCTCCCCTGCTTTGGGAGTCAGTCCCTGGCTGTGTTTCATTTTTTTAATCCTCTTCTAACCTTCCCCTTCTGGCAGAGGCCAGTGGCAGTGGGGACCAGGCCCGCTCCCGCAGTCTCCAGGGCAGGCATGTCCAGTGGGTACTGAAACTGCTGGTACCAGCCCTTGGCTTTTGCACCTCACCCAGGTGAAGATGCAGCCTCTCTCCTGGGGACTCTGTCCAGGCAGAACAGGGCCCTTTGAGCAATACAGAGACATTCTCAGCAGATCAAGAAAGTTTTAAGGAAAGGCCCATCAGGATGGCTGTGGTTAATATCCTTTGATCAGCCCCTGTGAGACAGGGGCAGAGTCATTGTGCTCAGAGCTGTGCTGGGGCCGGGCTCGCCGCAGGAGCCCCGCAGCCCTCAGTGGGGAGCCCAGGGATGCTGCAGCAAGCATGGGGCTCAGTTTTTGTGTAGCATTTGCTGGACATAATTAATGTAACGATGTGTTGTGCGGTGGATCAAAGGTACAACTGTTTGGGGAAGTGTAGCACCAGTCTCTTCAGATCCTCTGCGAATTCCTGTGAGATTTGGCATTCAGGCTGCCTCGATTCCCTCTGAACCATCAATTCATCAAGCCAGGCTTGTTTGGGATGCAGCTGCTCCACATCTCCTGGGGTCTTACAGATCTCAGCGTGCAACCTCATCCCCCCAGTGCTGCCATAAGCTCCGACTAAAGGAGCACACAGTTGTTATGATATTCCCAGCCATGTCTTCTGGGCTGCTGCTGTGCACTGCCTGCTCTTCCCTGGTCACCGTGCTTCACCCTGCTGACACCTGCACGTCAGTGCCTGGTGAAACACTTCTGGAGTGTGCAAATGTTCCTAAAACAGGTTTAGACCCTTTTGAGATGGAAGGGACTTGGTAAGACCTATCGTTGTATTGTTATTCTCCTCCCACAGAAGCATGGCTGCTCTAGTTAACGGTTGGACTCAATGAGCCTGAAGGTCTTTTCCAGCCTCAGTGCTCCCATGATGTACAGCATGGGCATTGGCTGGGTAGGGCTGGCTCTGAAGCACAGTGGATGTAGTTGATGCTTGAAAATCTGTATCACTGTGTTAGATGGCTGCATCATGGCTTGGTGGGATACCCAAGGAGACGCTTCATCAGCTCAGGAAGCAGCTGCTCTCTCACTGGGTCCCATCTTCTTTAGCTTGCTGCCTCCTGCCTTGATCCCCCCGCTGCCTCCCACAGCTGCCTTGTTATATTTACTGACGGTCTCAAGTTGCACCAGGGCAGGTTTTAGGCTGGATCTTAGGAAACATTTAATTGCAGAAAGAGCGGTCAGGCGTTGGGCCAGGCTGCCCAGAGAGGTGGTGGGGTCACCACCCCTGGAGGGGTTCCCATCCTGTGTAGTCATGGGTCAGCTGCCTGGGGGTGTTGGATGGGCAGTTGGACAAGATCTCAGAGGTCTTTTCCAACCTTAACAATTCTCTGTGATATCCAGACCACCTTGGAGGAGCCTGTTTTCTTCTGAACTTCTACGGAGTTGTGCTTGCTCTCTGGCCCAGCAATCTGCTTGGCTCAGGAGTGGCTGTTACACTCCTCATACCTGCCTGCTCTCTTCCCTGGGGCCATGCTTGTCCTACGATTCACCACTGAACATCTCCCCTTCCTGCTGTGCCTTTAGCCACAACTCCATCTCAGGGGGTGCTTTTTCAAGGATGCTGAGAAATGTCCATCAGTTCTGTAGCTATGCATCCCAACACACAGCAAGAGCATTTCATTGATAAAGCTCCTTTTGCTCCTTCCCCTCACCCTGCTCAGGATTGCCAGGAGACAGGCCAAGGAAGTCTCAGCATTAAACTTCTACCCAAAGATGTGCTGGACAGGTGCCACATCAGGTGTCTGTTTATGTTCTGGAGGGAGCCTAGCTTCCATATATGCTCTTAAGATCATGGTACCTTCCATCCCCCTTTCCTAGCATGGACATTTTCACAGTTGTAGGTTTGGATGCAGCTGATGAGTGCTCTCTGGACTTCCTAGTTGAATCTTTTGAATTTATATCTTCCCTTAAAGGGGGAAAAAAAAAGGTAAAGAGAAAAAGGCCACGATGGCTTAAATGCTATCATCACCACATCTATTGCATCACAGCTCAAGCTCTGCCTCTCCAGAGCCTCCGGAGGACTCTCAGCCTCACTCTGCCAAGAGCTCTGCTGGAGGCTGAATGATTACTTCTTTCTCACTGTTAAATAGCAATGTGCAGAATAAGGCATCTGGACATTAATTTTGTGTGTTATGATACAAGATGGACTTTCACTCAGGGCAACGGGCTAATTCACCACCAGCACCATGCAGGGAAGTTGCTAATTCCCCCCCTTCTCCCCCAGTAAAGCACACTGTGGAGACACAGGCACTTTCCCCCTTACAAGAAAGGAAAAAAAAAAAAAAAGTAATAGTTAGGAACAATACAGCCAAAATGTTTTATTTGGGCAATACAAATACAATCAAATCAAAAATATCACAGATTTTCATACGTTAGTAAGAAGTTACTGTACACTTGAACAGTTGCCATTTTTACAGCTAACAAAACTTTTACCTTTATTAAAATGTATTTTCCTCTCACATAAAATATACACTTTTCACTGACGTATTTTACATCATACACCTCTCTGGGATAAGAAACATCTCACAAACAATGCACAACAGAGGCCATCTTCTCTAAACCCATATAAAATATTACATAGAAGCGAGAAACACTGGTATATCCTACTAGGCTGCAGCCCTCCAATGTCACAGTCTGTGGCTACTAAGAATACTCCATGCATCATAGAAGGCTGTACAGGCTGACAGTCTGGGCTCGTTGGGTCTGATCCCAGTTCCACAGGGTACCTTGTCGGGAGCGTTACGCATCGGCTGGCTATGAAGGGCACGCGGGCTCTTCCTCTGTGTTCACACCTGCAATTAAACCCCCCTCAAACGATGCTCCTGATGCCAGGGCAAGTGGGTTGGCAGTGCAGCGCCCCGGCTGGTGGTCTGATACCCCCAGTGCCTCGCAGACACACAGTCTGCTCCATCCTCTGGCAGTGTAATAAACGTCCCACAGGAAACCCTGGGTCCGCCGGGATAAATGGAGGTCTCAGCGCTGGCTCCAGTGGAGCCAGATTGCAACCCTGCAGTGGTGGTGTATTTCCCTTACAATTAGTACCATATAACAGGAGGAGGGGGTGGGGGGGGGGAGGGAAGAGTTGTGGGAAGAAAGACTCCAGCCATGCTGCAATAGAGAGATCACTGGCAGCAAGCATCGCTGTGATGTAAGGCTTCCATAAGAGCTTCCCCAGGGACTAACCAGAACCCTTCCTTCATAATCATTTTCTGACTTAATTTGGTGAACAGATGCAGGAAATAAATGTGTTCATCCCTACAGGCTGTTGCTGAGATTTGGAAAGAATTAGGGACTTTGTTAACTTCAGGTTAAACTAATTAAAGAAGCGTAGAAAGAAAGAAACTGTTGCTCTGTTTTAATCCTGGGAGAAGTTCTGCTGTTAACCTAACGAAGGAGTGATGGAAAATCCATCCTCTCCCTCCCCGTTGTACTGCAGTAAGGGTGCAAGGAAGCAACCCAGTGGCTTTGGAGAATAATACTCTGCTTATTGATAAGAGGCTGCTGCTTTAATTGCAAATTGGAAGAGCCGCCCAGTCACTGGGACAGAAACTCTGTGTACTGTAGCATCGTTCTCATCGTGTTCTTTCTTGGCTCCAGTCCCTCCTGAAAGGCACCAGCTGCTTCCCAGTGCTGAGCCCTGCAGCTCCCGTGGGATGGGGATGTGCTGAGCCAGCCCGGCCCGGCCCTGGCTGCTGTGCCTGAGGTTTGGGAGGAGTGAGGCTACTGCTAGAGTCCTGGACACATCAGCCCAAGTCTGGCATCTCAAGGCGCCTTTCAGACATCAGCTTCTCTTTCAGCACGGGCTGTTCCCCTCCCGCTGCCAGGCCAGCTTTACACAGCAACACCCTC
This sequence comes from Zapornia atra, assembly GCA_013400835.1. Lineage (NCBI taxonomy): Eukaryota > Metazoa > Chordata > Aves > Gruiformes > Rallidae > Zapornia > Zapornia atra. Next base: position 10,794 of record VZTU01033855.1, read on the forward strand.
CCTACCTTAGCTCATCGCTGGGGAGAGCATCCCCTGCCAGGGCTTCTTCAGGGACCTTTGGACAGGGGATTGTTCCTCTTCAAAAAAACCCCTTCAATCCTCATAAATAAGGCATCTGTTTAATTTAGTTACTGTAAACCATTATTGAAAAACTAAAATCCTCACTGTGTCCTGTCACCTTGGGATGATTTATTTAGAAATGAATAAAAAAGAGTTTCATATATATATATATCTATAAGCATCCTTTTCTAATCGTAACACCACGTACAATCCACAACCTGATTCGGGATTAAAGCACAGTCCTGCGGGGAAGCAGTGTGAACGCAGGGAAAGGGCGTTCAGTTGCCTGCCGCCGGCTGTGCGTTGAGATGGCTTTACACCCGCAGCCTCCCAGCGCCGCCGCGGGGTGGAATCCTGACCCAGGCTCTGTGCGGTGACTGTGAGCTGAAGGGATGCACCGGGACCCTGCTCCTGGGCTGGGTAGCTCAGCAGTACACCGAGCTGGGCGCTCTGGGTGCCCCTGGGCAGCCCTCGCAGGAGGGTTGGGAAGTGCTTTCTGAGCTGCCCATGGCTGGGGGGTGAGTGGAGTTTGGTGCAGCTGGGCTCACGCTGCTTGTGGGGATGTGTTCCTGCAGCAGTGGCCAGTGTTCTGCCAGGAACTGTGTTTCCCTGGATTCGCTCTGCTTCCACCCTTATCAGCTGCCAGCGAGCAGGGAACAAACACACCCAGTACCTGATCTCTGCACACAGATACTGACTGCCAGGCTCAGAGCTGAACTTCCATCGGTGTGACAGGTACTGCCTGCGATGGGAAGCTGGGCCCTGCAATGATGGGACAGCACGTTACACCGAGGCCCTTCCAAGCTGCACTCTGCATTGTTCTCAGCTTTGCTGTGTGACTCAGGCAGCCGTTTGTCTGTGAGGACGCTGCCTGTGCACGAGCAAGGGCAGAAGTTGGCTCTTCTGTTCTCTCTATGCTACTTTGTTTGTCCTGCAGTAAGAGACAGCGTTGTTTGCTGACATTTGCCAGGAGCTCAGCTAAATGTTTACAGTTCTGAAGTTCATTAAGAGGAGGTTGTCACGGCTGAGTCTTGCTCAGGCTGATCATTAATAAATTCAGAGCAAATTTACTTAATCTAAATTGAGCTGAGGTTTGGGGCTCCACGTAGAACCGGTGATTTCTTTTACAGTTAAGGAGTGTGGAGGGGGCATCCCCTATGGATATAATCCCACCTGTGGCTTTATGTTCCCATCTCAGGGCTGAGGGTAGGAACAGGCAGCACGTGTGTCCTCTCCTGGGTTACCAGTGTGGCTCCCGTTCCGTACGGGCGACTGTCGGAATCGCTGTATAATGCTCAGGACCAGCCTGTCCGTCCTACTGTGGGCCCAAACCAGGGCCAAACGCCTCCGTTTGCAGGCTGACTTTGGTTCTTTAGTGTATTTTGCTGCCATGGTTCTCCCTCGCTCTCTGTAAAGCAGGAATGAGATGGGAAGGCCAATGTTTACCACAAATGCATGATGGAGACCTGTAAGTAATCACACCGGGCCAACCTCCACTGTCCCTCACACCAATCTCAGCAGGGTTTACTTCACCTGAGCCACTCAGGTGACTGGACTATGAAGCTGAAGCCACAGCAGCACGTGGCAGGTGCTGTAAAGCCATCGTGTGTGTGTGTGTGTGTGTGTGTGTGTGTGTGTGTGTGCACAGCTCCTCCATGCATGCCAGGGCGGTGGGCAGCTCTGCAGAGTAACCCCACGGGGCACCAGCACTCTGCTCCTGGGTCCCAAGGCCTGCAAGGCTGTACCTAGCACTGAGGTGACAAAGTCTGTCATGGGCAAGCCAGTGTTGTCACGATAAAGGCAAAATCAGCTTTCTCTGGGACAACCCAGAGGCCGTGTATGCTACAGACAGATCTAGAGGAAGAGCTGCACTAAGAACACGGTGATGCCTTCTAGAAAGCCTCTGCCATACGGATCATGATCTCATGTGCAAGCATCCCAAAGGTTGTGCCTTCCTTCCTTTTGGGCTTAGGATCAAGGGATTTGTGCTTTCATTAAACCTGTTTGATTTTGTGTTTATTGTAAGAGCAGTTTGTTGCCGTGGGTCACCATTTCTCACACTGGGTGTGCCAAACCTGGCAAGTTCCTTGCAAAAAGCCTCTTTCTGAAAAACTGCTTCTATGCTTGCTAAATAATGCCAAGGAATCACCTCAGTAATTTATTTTGCAGCAAAAGGAACACTGGTCTTTTGCAGAAAGTGGTTTGTTGGTTTTTTTTTTTTTTTTGTAACATTTAAAATGAATGGAAAAACATTTGTTTTCACTTGCCAGCTCTATGTGGAATGAATGCCCCTCTTGGATTTTCAAAGGCAGTGTGGTGCAGTGGTGTCCCATGAAGAAACAAAGGGGTCTGACCCCAACTACCCCCCCAGTGAATCCTTTTTTCTTTAAGATTTGCCCCTGTACTGGGCACTGGTGAGGCTGCACCTCGAGTGCTGGGTCCAGTTCTGGGCTCCTCACCATCAGAAGGACATGGAGGTCCTGGAGCGAGTCCAGAGAAGGGCAACCAGGCTGGGGAAGGGGCTGGAGGGCAAATCCTCTGAGGAGCAGCTGAGGGAGCTGGGGGTGTTCAGCCTGGAGAAGAGGAGGCTGAGGGGAGACCTTCTCCCCACCTCCCCTGCCCTGCCAGGAGGGTGCAGAGAGGTGGGCGATGGTCCCTTCAGCCAGGGGACAGGAGCTGGGACAAGGGGAAATGGCAAGAAGCTGCACCAGGGCAGGTTTAGATTAGATATTAGAAAAAAAATTTTTACTGAAAGAGTTGTGGGGCTGTGGCCCAGGCTGCCCAGGGAGGGGGCTGAGTCCCCACCCCTGGGGGTGTTTAAAAAAGGAGTAGCTGAGGTGCTCAGGGATCTGGTTTAGCTTAGGATGGGAATGGTTGGACTTGATGATCTTTAATGGTCTTTTCCAACCTTGTGATTCTGTGATTCTGTAAGGCTCATTTCAACTAAACACTATTTCATTCTCATTTAGTCAGATTCTTCCACCAGCCATCACTGGGGTCTGTTCAATACGAACACCAGAAAGCTTCCCTTTTCCTGTGAGGGATGTGTCGGTGAGAACAGGGACCTACAGCCCCTACACCCCTTAGAGAGGGACGCGTGTTGAACAGCGAGACCGGCTCCTTTGCCACGCAGGGGGCTGTGTCCCCTGAGAAGGCACTGCATCCCACCTGCCCCTGCCTCCACCCCTCTTGGCAGGGGAGCTGCCCCCGTTCCTGACCAGCAGTAATTCCCTGGCATTGATTGGATTTCCGTGGGTGAAGGGCTGTACCAGTGTTTACTTTAGCCGCTAGCAGTTGACACGGGAGCTTTATGCTCTGAGCCGGTGAGCAATGCCAGGCTTTCCCTTCCTGCTCCTTAATGCTTTTTTGACCTTATTTGCCTCTAAGTAGCTTTGCCATCAAAAGCTGTAATTCTGCTGAGTGATTTCCCAGATGCAAGAGGAGCCCCACTGTGTAATGCTCGCTGGAGCTGGCGGCGTGCAGCATCCCATTACACGCAGGGCTTGCTCCTGAGCGATTCCATTCTGCAGCCCAGCTAGTACCATCCTGTAATTAAATAGCGAGCTCCCGCCGCGCAAAGGTCAAACACATCCAGCCTGCCAAAACACAGCCCCTGGGCGCCTCAGCCTCGGGAGATGGAAGCCCAGGCTCGGCATGGAGGAGGGATTTATTCATTAGCTCAGGAATTAGGACTTGCTGTGGGGAGTGACTCTTTCTAACTGGAGATGTACTGCCTGGGAATGGAGTGCAGGGATGAAGCTTGTGCACCGGAACGGGCTTTAGCTTGGGAGCCCGTGTCAGCTCCTCTCAGCCCATCTTCATTTTATGAAAGAGCAGCATTAACAACCGGTGACTTGGCTTATGCCTTTGCTTTGATCTTGTTTTTCAAGCTGTGCGAGCAGAGAGCTGGTGCCTGATAGCCAAGATGGGGGTTTATCTGTCAGGCTTTTTCAAGCTTTTAGAAGCTAACAGGGAGATTAGGTTTTGAATGCCAGCTTTGCATCCTAGCCCCTTACACAGAGAAGTTTAACAGGTACAAGAGCGTTCAGCTCCCTGGGTATAGCAGAAAATACGGCGTCAGATCTGCTCTGTAAGAAGGCAGAGCATCTGTGTGCACAAGTGTTCCTAATTCCTCCCTCTCGTCCCAGCATTAGTCTGTCTCACGCAGAACTCGTCCTATCTGCAGGGAAAATTAATTCAGACCCTTTTAAATAATGTGTTACTCTGGTTTTAGCAGGCAGTGTCTAGGCTAGATCTTTCTCCTTCCCTTCTACTAACAGCCTGACCCCGGTCTGCAGAGGGCAAAGCAAACTGTAGTGTAGCTGGGTTCACACTGTATTTAAAGCTGGTGCTTCACTGAAACTGATTTTGCACAGGGGGTAAATTAAATACAAGATGTAAACTGCTAAAACAAGTTTTGTCCTTGGGCTCTGTCCCTGTGGTGTTACAAATGCCTGTGTTCAGCTGGGCTTGCTGAAGGCACGGTTACGTTAGTCTTGGGGAGGGACTGCACCATGCAAGCACGCTGGAGTCTGCATGGGGTCCTCAAGGATCGGGCTTTGTTGTTGAAGGAAAATTGAGAAACCCAATTTGGTGACGCTTAAATGCCGCTTTTCTTGGGTGTGGTACAGGATTAGGCAGATTACCCCAGCCGGCAACTTCTCAAGAGCAGGGGCTGCTGCGGTGCCAGGCTGTTTCCTGTATCCATCAAAGGGAGGAGACAGGAGTGTAGCAACACGATGGCTTGAATTGCTGTGCTGGTGAAGAAAGACAAATCTGCTGAGTAAATGTGAACAGAGAACATTGTCTGCCGGTGACCATGAAAGAGCGGTGCCCATTAAGAAGGAAAAAGGGAAATCAAATCCCTAGGAAAGCTGCTTTCCCTCTTCTTGCAATGACCATGCTGCTAACAGGATTTCTAATGGAGGCTTTATACTCTCCTCTGAAAGTGTGTCACTAGTAGAAGTCTTACTTTGTCCTATTTTATGTATTTATATTCAGTGTATAAAAATGTAGCGGGCATCCTGTCTGTACAACAGGCTTGTCATTGAGCTTGAAAAGCCTGGGTAAGCTGCCTCTCAGAGGACACTGATGATAACTGCCAAACCAGCCCGTCACAGCTTGGCCGTTAGGCGCTGGCACTGGACTGAAAGCAGAGCTGATTCTGAAACAAAGGAGGAAACTCAGGGCTGTCCCCCCTTTGCTTGGCTCGCTGTGTTCTGTGCCCAGCCCAACCTCGGCCGCGACGGGCCGCAGCTCCTCGGCCAAGCCGCAGGCCTGCGCTGGAGTTCCTTTCTGCTTCTCAATCCCCCTGGTGAAACACTAAGTTTTAGGCCTAGCAGATTAGCGTCTGGTTCGTTTTCCTGACCCAGAGGTGTCAGAGAGGCATGTTGTTAAGCATGGCGTGCTTGGCAAGTCAGAGGAAACACCTCTGAAATACTTCAAGGTGTCGTTAGTTGGGCATTAGCTGTGACCTGTGGGAGCCACAGCATGTGAACGGACCTCGGGCAGAGAGGGGGTTTTTTCTTTAATTTCTTATATTTTATTTGATTTTCAATTTGATTTTAAGTTTCTTTTTTGCTTTCTTTATATTTCATTTTCACTTAATTTCATTATTTATTTTAATTTGACTTTTTTCTTAGCTGTTTTATTTATTTATTTATTATCACACAACCCCAGGCTGGTGTGGGTGGGCAGGCCACTCAGCCCCCCAGTGCCCCCCTGCCACAGGCAGGGACACCCCCCCAGCCCAGGGTGCCCCAAGCCCCATCCACCCGGCCTTGAGCCCTGCCAGGGATCCAGGGGCAGCCCCAGCTTCTCTGGGCACCCTGTGCCAGGGCTCCCCCCACCCCAGGAAGGATTTCTGCCTTCCAGCCCCTCTCCATCCCCCTCCTGCAGCTGAAGGCTGTTCCCCTGGGCCTGGCCCTCCCTGCCTTAGGAAATTTGATTTCATTTGATTTGATTGATTTAGTTTTATTCCAAACGAACAAGCCAGGACCCTCCATTGCCTGACGTGCCTCCCCCCACAGCTGCTGAAGCTACAGATTGCTAAGACATCGTCTGGCTCTCCCTGGCATGACAGGCAGGGGCTTACTTGAAAAGAGGAGGCTGAAAAATGGACATTTATTCCCTTGGCTGTGCAGACACTGATCTATACAGTAGAAAGTTCTGATTTAGTATCCTCCTCCACAAGCATCTTCCCTGGCACTGGCATTATAACCCAGGCACAGCATCACCTCCATCTCCCCTTCTCCAGAGCAGGCCAGCCGGCTCCTTGCCCCAGAGAGCAGGAGCTGCCTCTCGGAGCAGCATGCCTGGGGCTGGAGCAGCTCCCGTGGCACCTCTCCTCTCCCTTCACATTCCTAGGGCTGGCATCTGCATCTTGAGTCATTTCTTTTCCTCGATAAAGCTTTTAAACAAGATCTGTTCTTTAAATCGTGGTCCTCACTTGGCTGCCAGTGAGCACATTGTACATACCTGTGGTTTTAGAGTAAGTTATTAATGCAGCAAGATTATTTTATTTATTCCAATTTCACTGTTCACAGCTCAGCACAAAGCCAGGACGGCTTCACGGTTCCTCATAAATCACCTTAAAAACAGGCTTTCATTACTTCTCTGGGTGCACTTTTGTTTTTCTAATCTATTTTTAGCTCTAATATATGTAGTATCATTCAGATACTATTGTCATTTTGGCTTTTTAATACTGTGTGTTGCAGGACTTACTCTTTTAAATTGTCTTATCATATGATAATGCACTAAGCCTCTTGCTCTGGACTGCCAAGGAAAATGTATGTGGAATGATGAGCAGATGGCACGGAACCAAGGCGTGACTCGGAGCGCGGCTGCTCGCTGCGCTGTAAAATCCTCCCTGCATCAGTACAGTAATTAAAATATAAGCTGCATGCACTAGTGCCTGGGGTGTTTTTGCTCAGAGCTCGATACGATATCGTATCCCTCAGCTTCCCAACCACTGCAATGGAAAACCAGGGAGGAAAACCAAAGGCCTGTCAGGGAGGAGGAGTATCGATAGTCGCAGTGGCAAGGCAGGGCTTGTTAAATCCATGGGGCATGCGCCTCCCGTGCTGCTGTGTCCTGTCAAGCCATAGGGCTGGGCCGTGCAGGACCCCCTGGACCATTCACCTCATCCAAGCAAACCCTGCTAACGTCTTACGGCCCGGGGAGCTGAGTTTGGTGGTGTGGAATACGTATGCTCCCAACTCAGGGCCCTGGAACGCTAATTGAAAAGCCCAAATCTCTAATGAGAAGCAATCTATCTTGTGCCTGCTGATCTGAAGGCTCTGGATAAATACGGGTCAGCCTGTGGCAGAGGGGTACGGCTGTCAGGCGCCGGAGGAAGCGGCAATGCCGGCACAGCTGCCACTGGCTCTGCTACAACCTCCACCTCAATGAACACCAACAGCCCCAGCCAGCCCCGAGCTGGGGGATGGCACACCCAAGGCACCCAGAGTGTCACTCACCATGCCTGGCACCCTTCTGAGGCCAGCAGTGGCCAGCAGTCTGGGGACAGATGAGCCCCACATTGCTCCTGCTGACAGAAAAAGGTGGGAAGCTTCTCTGGTTGGGGCTTTGCTAGTGCTGCCCCATGGCAAACTGCCTCTCCCTCGCTTCAGGTGATGCTTTGGTAGGTCTGCACGTTTCTGGTGGCCCCTTTGGTGTTGGTTTGCACTCTGCCTTATTTCTCTCCTTCCTGTTTGCCTCTCAAGCATTGCCCTGTGTCTCATGGAGCTGGGAAGCATATCCCAAGGAAAGTCAGGAGGATCAGGCAGCCCAGCCCCCAGAGTGTGTGCCTGGCTGCACTTGTCTCTGGGGGTTGAGGAGGCATGACCTGCCCCACCACCCTGCCCTGTCCCCCCTGCTCCAAAGGGTTGCCCTTCAAGGTGGGGGAAGCAATGCTTTCAGAGCTCTTGACCACTGCATGTAGCTTCTGGAGGCCACCACAACCCTGCTGCACTGCTTGGGCAAGCAGTAGCGTGGCCCCAGGCTGCAGCCAGAAGGCACGGGATGCCCCGTGCCCCCTGAAGCCAGCAGCCCTTCCCCAGTGTGACCCCTCACTGCTGCTGTGGAAGGCAATAAAAGGTCCAGATCCAAAGTCTTTACAGCTGCTCTGTTGTTTGCCTGCCGCAGGAACCACGTTATTGCAGGCACTCTGCCCCTGCTCCCACGCTGAACACCAGTGGAGCACCATGAGAGGCAGTTTGGCACGGAGGCTGCTGTGGATTTTACAGCCATTCCTGAGACACAAGAGCTGCTGAACTCTCAGCTGCATTAAATGCCAAGGATCTGTTGGAACTCTCCCTGTTTTGTGCTTCTCCTGGTTTTTCATCAGAGACCAAGTGTGACCTGCCTCAGGATTCTGGCTCCACTGGGGCAACCAGCTGTGGCCAAGTCCATTAAAACCCAACCCTGTATTGTCTACAACTGAGGTTTAACACTACTTCAGTTGTGCTGTATTTAGGGCAGCAGTGACCCCCTCCAAAATATTCTCCTCCTGCAGATCATTTCAGTGCCCATACCTGGCAACAGGCTCCAGCAAGCCACTGGCTCTTAAACTGGCACCTATCGGATTATCTCAATATATTATTCATATCACCTTTTAATTCCACTGCATTTAAAAGCCCTGTTTATGGAGAAGTGCTCATGGAATGTATTAGCATTTGACCAGAATAGGGTATTTAATTCAGCAGGCAAGCACTGACAATGAAGCATATATTATGCCTCCTACACAGCATTTACTGTCATTATAGTCGCCTACATATATTAAGTTATTTTGTTGATGATTATGGATGAATATTAGTGAAAGAACTTTGTGCAAAATAAAACCTAGCTGCTCAGCATCTGAGAGCGAAGGAGAAAAGGGCAGGAACAAATGGCTTGGCTCGCAAATAATAAACTCATTGTTTTGAAACTATCTTAGGAAAATTGAGGATTATATTCAGACATCTGTTACTTGTCACAGCGTGGCATAAACCTCATGTCTTGAGGGGTTTTTTTTCTCTGCTCTGGCTTCTGCCCCAGCCCCTTTCTAAGGGCAGCTCTGCAGGCATCAGCCAGGGCTTTGGGGGCATGAAGGGGGACAGCGACCGAGCGCGATGCAGACCCCAGCCTGGCTCAGTCTCCCAGCTGAGTCAGCAGGGCAAAAGATCATGTAATGTTTTGGCACTGCTGCCTTTGCCCGACACCTGATTCACCGCTGCCGTGGCACAGCCCTGTGTGAGCACTGAATCAATTCCCCACAGCACGTAAACCGCGTATCGGGCACCACAGTCACACCGCCACCACGGGGCTACGGAAACAAGCTCCTTTGCTAGCATCTACAGAGCCTGTGTCAGCGTGTTAGGGGCACGGCAAGGGTACTGGTGACAAACTGGGGATGGTCTGGGAGGTTCCCTCCTGGTCTGCTGGGTTTACCTTGTTCTGCTGTGGTGCTCTGCATCAGTCACCCATTAAATGACTGACTGGGTGGCTGTGTCTGCAGGGCACACAAGCCTACGTGTAGGCCCCAGACTGGCCCGTGTGGCTTTACCCCTGTGCCTGGTTTGCAGCTGATGTTGCCTGGGCACTCGTGTGTGGTGTGGGTTTGTGCTTGGAACCTGCCTCTCAGATCTTCTCAGAGGTGTTGGGGTAAAAAGTTTCTGCATGATGTTTTCTCCTGGCTGAGTCTGAGCTGGTCTTTGTGGATCTCCCTGCTAATTCTGATCTCAGTTGTGCCATGAATCCCAAGCTGCCTGAGTCTCACCTAGGTGGTATGACAATGACAAAGAAAAGACATCAAGAAGAGTTTAATGTGGTGGACAGAGGTCTGGCAGTGCCATGGGGGCCTTAGTGCCAGTGTTTCTGTGTGACTGAGGAGACAAAGCAAGCTGTGGGGCTCAAGGAAGGGACTGAGTCCCGCACTGGCCATGACCCAGCAGCTTCTGTGAGGATGCAAAGTGATGGCTGGTTTGTGGGGATGCTCTGCTGCTGGAAACTTCCAGCTCAAGCTGGTTCATGTTGTCACTGCCATTGTCTTCTCCTGACCCTGATTTGAGGGTTGGGAGTTTGGGTTTGATTGGTAGGTGTAGGAGACCTGTCAGTGGGTGCTGTGGAAACCCGGAGGCAGAGGAGAAGGGGTTAGAGGTCCCTGGGACAGAGGTCTGCTCTGGGGCTGTCTGGGTACAGGTGGAACGAGGTGCTGTGGGAAGCAGCACATGGGATGCTACAGCTGGGGTGAGACCACACCTTGGGGGAGCGCAGCCGTGACAGAGCAAAGCGTTTGTGAGTCTTTGTGCCACCAAGATGCTCCGTGGCGAGAGTGCCGAGTGCCTATGCCATGAGGGGGAGAGCTGCACCTCCCTGAGAAGCCTGGCATCCTGAAAGGCTGTCTTAGGAATTCGTCTGAGCTACATGGCTGAACTAATTTCTCCGTTTAATCAGCATTTCTCGCACCATTAGGAACACAGCCCTGCCCAGTCTGCAGCACCTCCCCAGGGTGAGAGCCAGAAGCCAGCGGGAGATGCCATCCTGCCCTGCTCGGCTTCAGTTTAGAAAGATGAGAAATAGAAAGGCAGCAGCCAGAGTAAGCAATGCCCTGGGGAAAGATCTGATCGCTTTTCCTGTGGTAGCTTATCCAAGCCAGTCACAGATCTTGTGAACTCGGCTGTCCGAGCCCACCCAGGCTCTGGAAGTGCTGTGGACCCTTCCCATGGGCTGGGCTATGCAGAGCATTAGATTTACCCGCTGTAAATGATCAGCATTGCTTTTGTGATGGAGCAGGAGCAGACAGCATCACAGGCAGCACAGACTTCACACACACACACACAAAAAAAGAATTAAAAGAAGTTTGTTTTCCCACTGGCCTAATGGGGTGGTTAAATCCCCCAAGGGTCTCGCTGTGTGGTTCTTGCTTTTCAGATTAATGCCAAGTGATCTGAGCTGGTTCGGGCAGGGGACGCACTGAGCTTTACATGGTGTGCAATTCACAGGTCAGGGTTTCTTCAGGCTCCCGCTGGCTGGCCATTTCGACCACGTATAAAGGCCATTACAGAAAACTGAGCAGTAATTAATGCCATCAGTCGATAGCCAGAAGCTCATTTTCAGAGCAGAGCTGCCTTGATGGTTACTCTAATTGCAGCTCTGGCTGCGGGGGCTGTGTGGCACTGCCTCTTTCTCCAGGGCTGCGTCTTATCTCCAGCGATTCTCCCAGTGCACATTCTGCACTGGCTGATGGCATCAGGGAAGCTGAAGGATTGAGAAGCCGGGGTGCTGGGTGGAAGGCAAAGCACAGCGCTACAGATCTGTGTGCTGGAGCTCCCCACTTCCACAGAGTGTGCTGGGAGGCTTGCTCAGAAACAAGCAAACAGATCCTGCCAGCGTGGTTGTGTTTCCATCCCCAGAACAAGGGTGCCTGGCTGCCCTTCCTGGCAATCCACAGGTCTCTTTGTGCTCTCCGGTTTCACAGTAAATCTCACTCCCTCATCTGTCATAAAGATTGATTTTCCTTTTATGATTTTGTCAGGACGTGGTTCTGTCTCCCCAGCCCCCTTCCCTTCCCCTCCAGCCGTAAGCCGGCGCTTTGCCGCAGCCAGTGCTGCGGTGTCTATTGCACAGTACTGAGCGATGCTCGAAGAATGATTCCTGCCAATTAGTGCTCATCGTAAGCAATGACAGCCTGCGAGGCGCAGCATGCCCTGCCTGCACAGCCTGTTCCCCTTTCCCCACATCTGGCTCTCCCCTCCTGCTTTGGGCTTGCCCAAGCCCTTCCCATCAGTGCTGCAGGACCTTTCGTGAGCACAGGAATGTTGGAGAGGGTCCAGGAGCAGTGACTGGACCTGCGGCTGTGTCCTGGCAGCGCTGTTAGAGGCTGGCACGGCAGCAGGCAGAGGTGCTCGGCTCTGCCCCAGCCTCGGGATGCTCCCAGCTATCCCGGTGCTGCCCCAGGGGTCATTCAGGCCCCAGGAATTCGCAGTGTTACACTTCTTCCCTTCTGAGGGCTGGTAATTATTTTGTGTTACCACTGACAAAGTTGATGACTTTCTTTCCCTTCACCGTATTAACTCAGTGACTTTTATATGTGCATGTGAAATGGCATGGTTACTTGGACTGAACTAATTGCGAGTGTTAAATTACAGCCTGCAACATTGAAGCTGCCATTTTCCTTCTGTCTGTTATTGTAGACCACTACAATACTCTGGGAAGGCTTCTAAACCTCTTAGAATCATAGAATCACAGACTGGTCTGGGTTGGAAGGGACCCCAAGGATCACAGAGCTCCAACCCCCTGCCACAGGCAGGGCCACCAACCTCCAGGCCTGGCGCTACACAAGGTTGCCCAGGGCCCCATCCAACCTGGCCTTGGACACCCCCAGGGATGGGGCACCCACCACCTTTCTGAAACTCTTCCCAGTGATTGTAGGCAACGACCAAGTACTTCCATCCCATTTACACTGATCTCTGCTTCCCACAGGTGTAAGAGCCTTCAGCTGTAGGGCCACCCTTATCTGTAGCTGTAGGCTGAGCACAGGCAGCATGCGGTGCTCCTGAGCCAGGACACGGTCTCCTCAAAGAGTATTGCTAATTGCATGCCATTAATTATGCAGTTTTAAGCGGTAGGTCAGGCTTAGTCCACAGCTTTACACACACGATGGGCTGGCTACGTGTGCCAGCGCCTGGAGCCTTCCGGCTGCGTACAAGCTGTGCTGTGCATCCCTGGCCTCCTCTGCTGCGCTCAAATTCGCTGAGAGGCCTCAAAATTTGGCACAGCATTGATTTAAAGCACCTTGCCATTTATATAAACACACAAGGGATGGAGTCATTAGAACAGGAAATTGTAGTGCTTGTATAAGGCTTTCAATCCCTCCGCAGCCCCGTACAACTGGAGCTGCTTCCCAGCCCTGAGATCTGAGGAGGGGTGGAACGATGCCCCAGCACCCTGTCCCTGGGCATGGAGCTCTGCTGGGCATTGAGCCCTCGTGTATCCCATCTGATTTGGGACTCAGCTTAATTAATGAGCTGTGCTGAAATCCACCTTCAAGAGACAGCTGCCCCAGGGAGGAGGAGCTCTTGGTCAGCCCTTCCCCATCCCAGGGGCTCACATCCCCACCATCACCAGGGCTGGCTGGAGGAGAGGGATGCTGGGGGAGGAGAGTCAGGCAGCCACCGCTGCACTGATTTGAAAGCTAAATCAAGATGACTTTTTTCTCTCTTAATTGCTATTTTTTTTACATCTTCTCAGACTATTTTAGTACAGAATTATTTCCCGAGCTCAGACATCCTCATTTGAATTTTTACATTATCTTAATTTTTTTTCCCCCCTTCCAATTACACTGAAATGTTGGGCCAGACCCTGTGCTGGTACAGACCACTCTCCTAAATCTTTACATGCATTATAGCATCAGTTGTTAATTATTAATGGACAGGCAAGTTTGAATCGGTTTTATGATGGTGGGAAACTCAGAGCAGCCTGGGTGGTAGTCCTTTGGAGGACACCAAGGGGAGACAGCAGCTTCTCAGAAGTCAGCCTTACATTACAAATGACAAAGGAAACCTGCTTACAGAGCCGTACAAACTCTGCTTAGTTTTAGTTTCTGCTTTGTTTTTACTCCCTAGTAAATTCACGTGTCTTTGCTAGTACCAGGTAAGAGAACAGTCAGTAACATCTCACCACGCTTCCTAAGTCCCAGGTTGGCAAGCTGCTGCCGTTAGTCGTGGCCTTTTGGTCCTGCAAGTGAGTCTAGTTATGTGTGTGGGAGAGGGCGCTTGTGACACGGCAGCAGTGTCCCTGCTTGGAGAACGTGAAGGGCTGGCAAGGCTTCTGTGGGAAGCCAGCGAGGTGCCACGGAGCCCAAGGAACTCCTTTGAACGGTTCAAGAGGAAAGAAACCCAAGTGGTTTTGCCTGTGAGGGCTGGGGGCACATGGTAGAGGGGGCACGGCCTGGTCCTGCTCGCGCCGATGCTCGTCCCCAGCCCAAGGTGGTGGGAGGGGGACATGGCGTGGTGGGCACCCTCCTGGGGACGGGGCATCCCCTGCCAGCCCTGCCTGCTGGGTCGGGGGCTCACTCCCCATGGGGTAAAAATGGATAAAGCCACGTCTTTCTGGGGGCTGAGAGCATCTGCTGCAGCCCCCTGGAAGGTCACTGTGATGGCCGCGTTTCTTTAGGCAGCCCCTCAATCTCTTAATGCCAGAGCTTTCTAGAGTTAATTATGAAATCTTTAGTATTAAATATTCAGGAACACTTATTTTTGAATACCTCAGGTTTAATTTAGGTTCTCTGAAATTTTAATATCTTGCTTTAATATTTAATGCCACCCTGACAGGAGCATAGAAATTTAAAGTCTGTGCTTTGAATGGACCGAGTCCTGGGTTTCCTTGTGGAAAAGGCCAAGATGGAGAGATGAGGGCAGGGCCCCTCAAAAGGACACAGCTCTTCCTTTTATCCCACCCACGTGCAGGGCACTGTGAAATTTCCAAATCAACACCTGCTTTTTGCACTTTTAAAGTAACACAGACTCGGGGATGCAAAGTCCTTCCTGTCCTCCTGCTGATGAGCAAGGAGCAGGGTCTCCCCAAAGCAGCAGACTGCTCTGGGTCTCTGCATCAGGCTCATCCAGCCAGCGCTGCGTCCCAGGCTCTGCGTCCCAGGCTCTGCCTCCCAGGCTCTGCCTCCCAGGCTCTGCCTCCCAGGCTTGCCCCCTGCTTCAATCAGACGCGGTGCTGAGAAGTCCTCACCGGGTTGTGAGAACAGCCCTGTGCACACACACGTGTTGTGTGTGTCTGCCTGTCGGGCTCGGTTTGTCTGTCAGCTCCAGATAAAGCCTCTCAGGTATTACAGTATCTTGCATACATTTTGCAGCACAGGACCTCCAGATGAGAAGCACTACAACTATTAAGGTTTCCTTTTTTGGGGGAGGGGAGGAGAGGAGGCCAGCTGCCTAATTAACAGGCACCGTTAATTGTGAGGTGCATTTAAAGGGAAATGAGTAACGTGGCTTTTGTGAAGTCCCTACAAATCTACATTGGAGTCAAGAAGCGTAAACACACTCGGAAGGATCACAAGCTGATGGGGTTTAGTGTTTTGAAGCTCAGGCAAGGCTGTAGCTCGATGGAAACCCAGTTTGTCTTGGGGAACTAAGTGTTCTTTTTAAGGGCAGAGCAGGGGACTTGCACGGAGGGTTTTGGTGCTGCCTTATTTGGGAGGCACGGGAGAAACATCAGCTAAAGGTGCTGGAGCCAAGTTGCCAGGGGCTGAGTGTCGAAGAGCAAGAAAATATGTGTGAACATGCAAAATAGGAGCATGCAAAATTCTTATCACAGAGGCTCTCTGTGAAAGAGCTCGGGCTGTAAAGGGGCTGATTTTGGAAAGCAGTTCTGTCCAGCTTGGTGCCTGCAGTTTTACAGGAACCCCTAATGCCAGTGCATCTTTATGGCCACATTTTATGCACTTAGGTGATCCCCTTTCTGCTCTCACTGCCAGTCGGTTGGGTTTCCACAGGGCTGAGATCCTGCACCATTAATTCAGAGTTGTAATACCAAGCATGAGTAGCCTCACTGAGTTAACCAGACTTCACATGCAGCTGTAACCTGGCACAGGTGAGGATGTCACCCCTGCCATCCTCTGTGGTGCGCAGTTATTTGTGGTGGCAAGGGATTATCTTCAGATGTGAGGACACAGTTTGAAACCCCTGGTAAACATCCAGGCTCACAGGACGTATGTGGCCACTGGTAACCCATCCCTGGCTGCCTCAATGGGCTTTAAGCATTCTTTGTGGCCTGCATGGTTGTGTATGAAGCCTGGGAAAACGTGGGGAAGGGGAGTGTTTTGTGTGCAGCTTGGGACCCTAATTCAGCCCCAACCCTAAAAATGCCACACCACAGAAATCTGCACTCCATCAGGCCTGGGGCCACAGCACCAGCGCTCGGGGCAGCTGGGTAACAGGGCACGAGCCCCTCTGAAGCAGCCCAGGAGAGTCTGGCGTGAGCAGCACAGCCAGCCCAAGAGCCTCCCGCTCAGCCCAGCCCCGAGCGCCCCTGGCTGCGCTGGGCTCTGCTCCCTCCGCTCAGGCACTTCCACAGCCTCACCCCAAGCAGAGCCCCGAGCTCTGGTGTCACAGCATTCTCCCTTTAGTTCATCTGAAGAGTTTTGGTGCTTCTGTTTCTCACAGGCCTGTGGAGAAGAGCCCTGCCGTGGGGGAGGCAGGGGTGGGGGGCTGGCTGCCATCATGCCAGGGCCTCGGCTCCCAGCTGAGCTGTGCCTGGAGCGTGTGGGGAGTGCTCAGGGCCAGGGCTGCAGCACTCCTGTGATGGGGAAAGAGGCCAGGTACGAGCTGCAACGGCAGCTGGAGCTATTGAATGTCTGCTTGCAGTTGGGTTAGATGACTGGTCCCTTCCAAATGGAATTGCTTTCCTCCTCTCCTCTCCTCTCCTCTCCTCTCCACTCCTCTCCTATTTTTACTTTGGTTTGGGGGATGTCCATCCTGCAGAACCCATCCAATGTTTTCTAGGGGCTGTGGTTGATGGGAAAAGGGGACTCCTAAAACTCAACTGTGTGCATTAGGTGTGTGCAGCAGGATGCTCCTGTTCAGATGGGCTGGGGTTTGGATAACGGTGAGCTTGGCTTTTAAAGCACTGAAAAACCTGCTCCTGTAATGAAAGTGGAGCTGAACTCTGTTCTTGCTCCTGTGTCATCTTTGCTAAAAGAACCTTGCCTCAGGATTTGTCCCTGTGAGAAGATACACGGCTTGGGAAGTGAAGCCAGGTGAACAAGAAACAATTCAAGGCCTGGAGAAGTCAGGGAAGTGCAGCCTGCCAAGGTCTGACGATGGAAATTCATTAGCTCCTGGCTGAATAAGTAACTGTGATTCTCCTTTAATGTAAGAGCTCTGCCAGCCTGCAAAGGAGCAGATGTGCACACAAGATGGATAGTTTCAAATAGCCAAAATACTGTTTTTTGGGGTTTTTTACTTTGGTGATTATCTTTTTTCATCTAAAATAAATCCAGATTGTGCATAGACTGGAAAGCAAAATAACAATATTTGGAGAGTGGGAGTGTTTATTTAACAGGTGGCTTATTTAGCAAATGGTTCACTCTTATAAAAATAATATTCCTGTAGTATTCTGCAGAAGTGATTCAGAACATATGAGAGCGGGAAGGCAGTTTGGGGGTTATTACTTTATGTGGGCTTTGGGTTAGGTTGGTTTAATTAAGAACATCTGCAGGAGTGTTTTGCTAAGTGCATTTGCATATATTATTGGCTGAGAGGTGGGTGCTGTGTGGTGGAGAGATGTCACCCCCCCTCGTTGAGCGGGTTGGCGGTGAGTTCGCGGGGACTCTGTGCTGGCAGAAGGGGCTTCAGCCCATCAGCTGGGGGGACATGCAAACTCAGCAGATGCATCTCCAGCCCCCAGCAGCAAAGGATCCCTGTGCTTAAACATGGCTGAGACACTCGGATCTTACTCCCTTCCCAGGATGGTATCCCATGTGGGATCTCACTGTGTGCAGGGCTGGGCTCCCTGGCTCAAAAAGGATGGGGAGCTCTAGGAGAGGGGACAAACAGGACTATAGAGATGCTGAGGGTACCAGAACATCTCTCTGATGCTGAGAGGCTGAGGGACTCAGGGCCATGGGCACAAACTGGAGCACAGGAAGTCCCACCTAACCCTGAGGAGGAACTTCTTTGCTGGGAGGGTGGCAGAGCCCTGGGCCAGGCTGCCCAGAGAGGCTGGGGAGGCTCTATCTCTGGAGATATTCCAGCCCCATGGTCCTGGGCACTGTCCTGTGTAGCCTGCTTGAGGGGAACCTGCTCTGGGGTGGTGGGACTGGATGTGTCTCCAGAGGTGCCTGCCAGCCCCCACCAGGCTGGGAGTCTGGGATTCCTATTGTTCCCAGAATTTATCCTGGAGGGGGAAAACCACGGGACAAAACCCTGGGGACATATGTGGTTGCAGGGGCAATCCCAGCCCATCCCAGCAGGCAGGCAGGATTTTTCCTTAGGCTCATTTCCGAGGCTACCTGTGGTCCAGGCTGAACCATCCTTGAGCACCACTGAGGGATTTGGGTTTGCAGCAGACCCGTGTCGCCGTGTGTGGTGGTAAAGAGCAGGCACAGGGACAGAGCCACCCCTGAGCCGCCGAAACGGGACCTCCCCGCAGCTCTGCTGGGTGACAGGGGGGTGTGAACATGTTCTGCTGCAGACCAAACATGTATTCTTTATGTCATCTACGTTGAGTGCGATAGCTGTGCTGGAACTTGAGCTGAGAGTTACTTTACTAACAATATTTTGAATAGCAGAGGGATAATTACACACAGATTTGGCTCACTACCCTGCGAGGCTTGGCTTTTGTTTTCACATGGTGTCTCTCTACATTTAACAAATACAAACGACGCTGCGGGGCTTTTTTCCTGTACTGGTTTTATTCTGATTAACCCTTCAAGGACCCTTGAAGGTGTTCTGAGCACCTGGCACAGAATAGTACCGGCACCAAGAACTGGTGGGGTGTCTTTTGGTTTTAGCTTTTCTGCCTCAGGCTGCGGGAGGTGGGAAGGTATTTTCTTTCCAAAATATTTTTAATTTATTGGAATGCTACAGCATTTTCACGATGCCCAGGTTCTGCTAATAGCGTGAGGTAAAGTGCCTTTAATGGCAGAAGTCATGAGCACAGTAATTTAAAGTGATTATTAAATTAATAGCCTGTGGCAACTAACTCTCGTGATTAATTCTAAGACTCCATCCCAGTATTTAACATCATTATTTGTCATTTATGGAAATGGTGTTAGGATTTTTGAGTGGGTGAGGAATTTGAGCCTGAGGAAGCGCTGGAGCTAGGGGAGGAAGGCTGGTTTGGTTTTTGCCCGAGCTGCCCAAATCCCTGGGTGTCAGCACTCATGGAAGAGATCCGTGCTAAAGGGGCCTGGATGAAAGGCCTAAGGGCACGGCCTGCACACGTCAGCACACGGTAACACTCATTACTGTTCACATGCATGAACTTCATGGGGAGCAAAGACAGAAACGAACATTTCACCATCCCAGTTTGCCAGAGAAACGCAGACCCCTGACACTGAAAAGACGATCCTGTGGCCTCCTCAGGCCTCTCAGCCCAAAGCCCAGCCAGCCGTGCGCAGGGCCCACAGCAAAACCCTGTCCCACAGCAGCAGAGCCAGAACGAGCCCTGCCACGGGTCTCAGACCCTTAGCCTTGGTGTTGGTTGAGCCTCATGCCTCATCGCTAGCGGCCTTTGCATGCCAAGCACCAGCAGACCCTCCTCTTCCTCCTCCCCCACCTTCCTGAGCAGGTTTCCCTGTCAGCAGTGGCGCTGAGGAGAGGAGAGTGGTGCTGAGGAGAGGAGAGCAGGTCCTCCTGCAGCAGCAGACCTGCCCAGACACCTGCCCGTGCCCAAACCCATTTCAGAAGTATATTTGGGTCAAAAATTCTCTTACTCCCTCCTTCTGTTCATTAACCTTTACCAGAGTGCTAATTCTGTATTCAAACAGAAGGTCAAAGCCCTCAGCTGAGCGTTATTCAGAGGAACTAAGTGTCTTCTCTAAAACACTGTGGTGAGCAATACCACGCCAGAAGCACTCACCAGGGCCTCTTGACTGGCGCTGCCGCCGCCTCGCTTCCCGAGGAGCCGGTGGTATATCTGACATGGGAGCGACTGTGCTGGGGAGATGAGTTACTGAGGGCGATTAACTTTGGGAAATTAATTTCTTAAATGTACTCTCTTGCGTTGTGGCCTTTTGCAAGGAGGTGCTTAAGGCACTGAAACAAAGAGCGAGACACTTACACAGAGTCCCATGACACAAATGAAGGTAGTGTAAAAACTCAGGGAGCTTTTCTGCTACGTGTCTCATCGGCGGGGGGGGGGGGGGGG
>VZTU01033855.1:38004-79625 GCA_013400835.1 Zapornia atra
CCCCAGCTCCCTGCTCCCCACTACTCCTCTTTGCTTTAAAGAGGATAAAGCGTTATTAAGGCGAGCACTTACAAATGGGAGTGCTTAACATCAGATGAGGGCTTCATGTTTAAACATCTAAATAATTTATCTGTTTTTAAGTTCCCCAGCATTAAGATCTCAGCTGAAATCAATGAGAGGTGAATATATTCAGCTCTGTTGGAAAACAACTCATTTTCTGCCTGACTTTAGAAGCCAAAGTTTGACAATCGTGCTTAGCCAAAGAGATTCATATTTATTCTTCAGGCTCTTTGAAGAAATTGGATTTTCTTGCTTTAATACAAAGCCTCTCTCAAATTCCCAAGGAAGTACAACAGAAAGCACATGCAAAGAAAAAGAAAAAGAGAATTAAACCATAAGAAAGCAGTGTTGGGAAACTTATTTGCTTCTGTGGGATACAGTCTCCTGAATTTCAAGTCTTGTTCAGCCTGGACACTGAAACGTGAACATCCCTTCATGTTCTGTACGGATAGCTGCGCTACTACATGCTACTGGGTCCCTTTTCAACATACAGCCTTTTATTAGGTGCAGAGTATGTGCTAAACCCAAAAATCATTCACTCCCCACATGCAGAAAGGCTGAGGTAATAGAATAAAAAATAAATTACAACACGAAGCTTGATTCTGAAGCATTTGTTTAGTGACTTAGAACTGCGACTAACTGCAGGACAGGGCACTGTCTCCTCCCCTCCTAACTGCAGGACAGGGCACTGTCTCCTCCCCTCATTAAGAAGGAACTCTCTGTGATAAATCAGTGTGACAAATCAACATTTAATTCATCACAGAAGCAGGCTAGCAAGCTGGAGCATAGTGTAGGTGGTATTTAATTTTTAGCGTATTAAAAGAGTTTCCCCAACGTCAGGATAATTTGAGCTGCAGTGGCTATAAAAGCGAGTGGAAAATTATGTAAATCTGATTTCCTGCCTATGAACTGGCACTATCTGTCTAAAGCTTATTAAATCATATCTGGATTGTTTCAGCACAAAGGGACCAGGTGAATTAATGGGGGAAAAATATGTAGACTTGGGTAGATAATGGAAAGGAGTTATGGTTCCCAAAGCCAGCTAGCTGGGAGAAATTGATGTGAAAGAAACCCGTAAAAGGGAATCTGGACCAGTTGAAGTGACTGGACTCTGCTGGGTTTGAATAAACTGCAGCAGGGGCTGAGTTCCTGCGGTACAGGGGTGCCCAGCGAATGCAGGGGCTGGCTTAGCTGGTCCATGGGCCACGTATTATCAATTCCACCCACCCCCACTGAGGAGCTAGGGGGTCGATACTGGGGCTGGATATGAGAAACAAGATCTCAATTCAGAAAACCATTTAATAAGCTCTCTGTGTTTCTTTAGAGCTGTCTTTGGCATTATGAACAAGAAAGAAACCCAGCCGTGCTGTGTGGCTCCCAGGCTTGCCCGGGCTGATGCTCTCCGTCCCCTCTAATACCTGTTCCATGTCCTCAGATTCCTTTAGAAAGGGCAAACTGGTGTGATCCTGCTGGCTCTAGGGTCTGCTGGTTAGTGCCTGCCAGCTCTCATTTCACTTAGTCAGACCCACAGTGGCACTGGGCACAACCCCCCCAAATACCCCCAGAGCTGTTTGCGCTTGCATCCACATGGCCCCAGGATTTCTCCTCCTCCGAACAGAGGCTCTGCTGTCGGGGTGGAAATGTCCCCAAAATCTATGGCATGGCAGCAAGAAAACTGATCAGCAATGGGCTTTAAGGGGCTTTTCTGGACCTGCACGCTGCAGGTTTCCAAAAGCCAGGCTATTCCAATTCAAACTGGAACTGGTAGTGGGAAAACATTTGCCATATGCCTGCAGCAGCCCAGCAGCTCGGCGTGCGCGTCGCGGTGCGCTTCTCCACACACTAATTCATCTGTCGGCTGCTCCTCAGCTTCTTTTAATCATCTCCTGGTATAATGAGGAGCTGGGAGGAGAGCATCCTCTGGGCAGCGCGGCTGGCAGGACCGGGCAGGGCGCTGCCTGTGTGTGCAGCTGGGGACACCCGGCTGGCCCACCTACGATGGGCCCTGGCTTACTGATGGGGAAGGTCTCACCAGAACATTACGCCTCTTAACTTTCATTTGAGTACTGACAATCTCCAAGTGTTTCTGCTCCCCAAAGTGAGCTGATAAGCAGATGTCCCTCTCTCACTGTCAGTGGCAAATGGGTTGCATCAATTACCATGTCACGGTAGGTCTGCCGGATGGCAGAGAGTTTAAAATGTTGAGCTCAGCTCGTAAAGATCCTCAAAAATGAAGGAGGTTCCACAGTCCTTTCCTTTTCCCCTCCGTATTTTGATTTTCTCCTGCTGTTACCTGACTGCTTTGCTGGCAAAAGACAGGTTTGTTCCCAAATATGAATTACAGCCTGTAGATCTACCAACTTACTTTAAAGTAAGTAAGCAAACAAGCTAAGTTTAAAGATTCTTAGTATGGTCTGCTTAGTCATTAATCTCAAAGGAATAATTATTTCTGGTAAATACTAAGTAGCCCGTGCTTTCATTATCATCACTGAGTAATACGAGGTAGGGTCATTGGTTAATTTTCATAGGGTTTTCTTGAAGGTTCTCTGCATCAGATTAAGCCCCTTAATTTAGGAAGGAATGAAAAGATATAACCAGCATCAAGCTCACAGCTGCTTTTCCCCCCACTAGTGTCTCGGCACCGAACGCCACTGTGTTATACAGACACACACACACTTGCACTTGCAGTCTTAATATTTGTACAGCGAGATAATGGGGGAGGTATGTCTGATTAGGCATTATATAAAAGCATGATTTATTTGACTCTCTGATTGCTCCTGCAGCTATCCTGGGCATCTCCATAACACCCATCACCGTCATAACACAGCACTCTCTCTCTAAGTGATTTTTACAGCGCGTGAGGCTGTTGGTACATGGAGAGGGGAAGGAGAGCAGTGGCTAGCCTGCAGAGAGGCACTTATCTGGGCAGAGGTTCCACCCAGAGCAATGTCTTGTAACTCTCTGAAGTAGAAACCCAGGTCCCACTGTCTGGTTCCCCTTGCGCTGATCTGGTGGTGCCAAGTCCAGTTCAGCGCTGTGGAAGTGGGACCTTCAAGTGAATTTCCATCTAGAAGAAGATTAAAATGAGCTTGATGGAAAGTCTGATGTTTGGAATGTAAGAAGAGCAAAGGCTTAGAAGACACACTAAGTTTAAAACAGATCAGCTTTGGTCACTGAGGGATAATAATTTCTTCTTGCCAATGGAGAAGCGATGCCCTGTGCCTGGGAGCTGGGTGCTGGGTTCTGGGTTACTGGGTTACAGCCAGAGTCACAGAAGGGGTCTCGCCTGCACACCCTGACCAGTGTAACAGGCTCCTCCACTCCCCCTTAATGCATTACAGTCATTGGCAGGTCTGTGCGAGCGGGCACTCTCATTGCAGAGGGACAGAGACACAGGGAGAAGGGTCCTGCTCCCCTTCCCCCCTTGGCTTTGTAACTCCCATGGTGTTAGCTGCCCAGAAAAGCCTGTCCTTATCTCACTTCTGACAACACCACGTCTAGCATCTTCCCTGAGGTCACCTCCAGGGTATCACAGTCCTGCCCGAGGAGAAACCCCACTAAGGTCAGCGCTCACTGCATCCTCCGGTGCTGTCAGGGCACGGCCACCAGCCAGGCTCCCTGTGTGCATACTGCTGCACTCCACGTGCTCTTATCAAGCACTCCTTTTTCCTAATTTAGTGATTATTCTACATAATCCTAATGTTTTATAACAGAGAGCTTGTGAAAATACTTCAGCGCACTCTTAGTGCAGCCAGGATTATAGCCAGACATCTCTCCTGGTGGTGAATAGAAAGGAGCAAAGTAATATTATATCACTATCTCTAATTAATACAAGAGATTAGGAAAAGTACTACACCGAAATGTGCAAACCAACATTCCCTAGCACCGAGACTGCATTACCCAGAAATAATTATAAGCTTTAATGCCGATGCCTCGTAGACAAAAGCAGGGACCTCTTTAGGATGTCTGAATAAGCAAGACTAATTCCGTTAAATGGATTATGCAGAGAGATGTTAATAAGCATTCCATTTAACTATATTCAGGCTAATGATTTATTACAGGGTTGCCTTAATAAACAGTGTTTTGTGCAACATTTGAAACATACGGAGAAGGAAGGAATAAACCAACTCAAGGTCAAAGCAGTAAGGAAAGGAAAAAAAGGGCTGAAAAAGGCTGGGCTGTCAAAAAATTTTCCTTAAAAGAAAAGATGGTAAGATACTGGGCCTGGGAAGGCTCAGCAGAGCCCTACAGATAGCATCTCTAAATATTGTTACACTTGAAGTTAGCTGAGGATTTATGGCTTCGGAGGAGCGCGGCGACAGTCTATAAAAGACTGAATTAGAAGGCAATGGCTTGTGATAGGGGAGGTAATCTGCTGGGAGAGTGCTGGAGTGCTCTGACCAGAGGCGAGTTTGTCAGGAAGAGAAACCTCTCTGCGTGCCTCGGAGGCCAGGCAGGATTGCAGAAAGCCTGACCTTGGGAGAACAAAAAACCTCAAAATCTTGTGTAGAAATGAATCAGCGAAGGCACCCGGTTTGTTTGGTCTTATGCAAATGCAATCATCCTCAAGGCTAAGCGCCCCAGACAGGAAATTTACAGTGATGGAAAATTAACTGGCGGAGTTAAATAGATAAATCCGAAGGAGGAGGCCCTTTTGAAGTGTGTGCCAGATGGAGACTTTGATTAAACAGAGCTCTGACCACGATAACAGCACTGGGAGAACGCTGATCATTTCAGTCATGTTGAATCGCGTTTGGACCGCGCCTGCCGTAGCTGGGAGCTGGATGTGGTGACTCAGAAGGTCCTCTCCAGCCTGCTGTTCCTCTGCCACTGGTATGAATCCCTGAAATTCCCATTAATGAGAGGGAAACGTCCAGCACTGCCCAGCTGAACATCCCCTGAGCACACCCGGAATGTAGAGCGCTTCCATGTGAAATAAAGGCAAACACTTGCAAGGGAGCGTTTGGCAAGTGATGTATGGCCAGAATGTTTTGCTTATCCCAGCGAAGTCATGTGAGCAGAGCTGTGTGGTCCTGGCTCTTGGAAAAGCATCGGATGTGATAGCTCATGAGGCACCAGAAAACATTTTCACTGTCTATAACAAAGAAACTGTGTGATGAGGTGGCTCAGTGCCAATGGCCACGGGTCCTGGGTTTGGCCAGGATGGGGTTAATGCCTTCCCAGCAGCAGGTGGATGGTTGGGAGTTGGGATGAGCAATGCTGGTAACACCAGGATGTTTCTAGGTGTTGCCCAGCAATCAAGGACTTTCCAGTTGTTCATATTTCCCTGCTAGCAAGAAGGGAGGAACACAGCCAGGACAGGAGACCTGAACTGCACAAAGAGGCTATTCCATGCCAGTGACGTGATGCTCAGCATAAAGGGGGCTGGTGGGGGGAGGGCACAGCTCCAGGACACGTGGGTTTGGGGACGGTCTGGTGTCGGGCCGGCTCTGAGCTGTACAGCCGGAGCTGTGGGGGTCAGTGAGAACCCCCATCGTCTGTCACCAGTCTCGTGTATTTTGCTATCAAGTCCTGTTATTATTATTGTATCTCTCTCTCTGCTGTCCCAGTAACTCCTCTTATCCCAACCCGCCAGGTTTGGGTTCCTTGGGTTTTATTCTCCCTCCCTTTCCCCCTCCCTAAAGAACAAGCAGCTGTGCGGTGCCCGGCTCTGGCTGGGGCGAAACCACGACACCACATCCTCACCCACACTCATCTCTCTCCCCAGTCCAGCTCATGGGGCAACACAGGGACAAGGGAGGGACGTGCTGGGGGTCACCACCTCCCTACAGCATCCCCGACATCAAACACGGGGCGCAGTGCTCTCTGCTGGTGCCCGTGCAGCCAGTCTCTGCCTCACACCAAGGCTCATTTTGGGGGAGTCTTTAGCTTTTGTACAGTCCCTAGCCGGGAGCCGCTGCGCCCTCCCGAGACTGATGGATCT
This sequence comes from Zapornia atra, assembly GCA_013400835.1. NCBI lineage: Eukaryota > Metazoa > Chordata > Aves > Gruiformes > Rallidae > Zapornia > Zapornia atra. The sequence continues at coordinate 44,009 of VZTU01033855.1, forward strand.
GCAAATCCTTGAGGAAGGAGACAGGAAACGTTACAAGAGCTGTCCATCTGCCTGGGTGGATTTATGCAACTTCTTCAGCTCATTCTAAGGCAGAGCTGTGAGGGATACAGCCAAAAACTGCGAGGCCCTTGAAAGAGTGGCTTTGTCACCCTCTGAACAGCGAGCGCTGGCAGGGGGATGCGGAAGATGAGTCCCTCAAGACCGAGGGGATTGCTAAGAGAGGGGCATTGTCAGGTCCTATTCATCGGCCTCACACAAGGCTGCTGTGAGGGCCCAAGCTGTGCAATGAATGGCTTATGCTGATTTGTTTCCTACTTCTCATTTCCATGAATAATGCAGCGCTTTTTGTGAGGTTTCAAATAGGAATGCAGAGCAGAAAAGATCCTTGCCATAGCAGCAGGAGTGAAAACCAACTACTTCCAGCACCAAAATATTCAAGCCCAGTATTTCAATGGGTGAGATCGATACGTCACCAGCCATGTCTGTCAGTGAAATATTACCCCATGGGAGTGTCTGAGCATCTCTGTGCACAGAGGGTAAGAAAGCAGCAGTTCTTCTTTCAGCTGTGGAGCCCCCAGTTGCGGTGCATTCTGTATCTAACTTCAAACAGGTGCTCGATACTGGTTTTGACTGAGTTAAAATCTAAACTATAATATTTAGAGGACTAAAAAGAAAGTGAAGCCATCAAAACATAACTCATACAGCCACCCAGCACTGTAATTCCATCACGTGGGGATCTCTGCCTGGGAGCTGGGCTCCCTGGCTGTGGAAACACACGTCCAAGGAGGCAGCAGAAGAGACACGGTTCCCTCCCTCCCAGTCACCCTCCCTGTTCCCCCCACGCACGTGCCGACAAGTAACTCATGCTAAATATTGCAAACAGCAAAGTGCTAATTTAAAACCAGCTAAAAATACACACAGGAGTTTAAATTTAAAGTAAGATGATTTTTTGCTTGCTTATTAATGTGATGGGGCATCCAGACACTGTTGCTTTTCCCCAGTTCCACTGCCTTGAGACCTGCCTGGGCCAAGCACCTCTCAGCAGCCCCCTCCCACTTACAAAAGCTGTGCTAACAAATGGTACCCTAAAATCGTAGAGTTTATTTTTTCCTAAAAATCATTTCTCCATCCCATCAGCTTCAAAAATTTATCATTTTACCCAAATTGTCATTGTCTCTTCTCACAGAAATCTGGGTTTAAACCTGATTATTATTGTTCATAGTGGAAAAAAAAAGAAAAAAAAGAAAAAAAAGAAAAAAAAGAAAAAAAAGAAAAAAAAGAAAAAAAGAAAAAAAAAGAAAAAAAAGAGAAAAAAGAAAAAAAAGAAAAAAAGAAAAAAAAAGAAAAAAGAGTGGTGTTATTTTAGAGAAACAGACACATTCAAGTTTTAAAACATATAAATGGTGACCAAACTTCCCAGCTGGTTTATATGTTAAAAATCATAGTAATTTTACCATATGTAAGGTACAGATAGATTAGCAAAATCTGGGTACCTTAATTGAGAGAGGGCAAGGTAATCTTTTCATTCCAGTTACATGGATGCTCTTGTTGAAGAGTATTTGATATATCAGAAAAACCCTAATCTCTGAGAAGAGAGGCAGCTGGGATATCTTACACTTATAAATGCACCAGATCCTGATAACACTAAAAACTTGGGTTTGGACATTTTTACTGCATGTACCAAAGGAATCTCTGTGGTCCTGTGTCAAGGTGTGCTTTATGAAAGGGTTTGGTATCTCATTATCAGTGATATGATGGTTTGAGACCTACAGACCTACATGTACACCCTTGAATTGTTAAAGAACATGCTAGAACCCAAACTACTGCATTGGAATACATCTGAATACAAGCCCTTCATATTGCCCCTGGGCAACACTGCAGGGGAAAGGTATTGTTAAAACTTCATGACCTAGGTGTGACTGGTGTCCAAACCTGCATTTGAAATTCTAGCAGGGGGTTGGAGGTAGAAAGGTCCTTGTTGGTGGGCAGTTACCACACAGTGGGACCTCCAAGTCGGTACCTCCAAGTCCCCGTCGCTATTGCTCACTCAGTGCTGGGGTCTTGCTGCTGTGGTTGCTCCCAGGTTCTTGGAGCTTTGGGCTTCTGGGTCCGTGACTCCCTTGTTCTGTATTCACCATGGGTTCAGGAACGTGAGAAATGGGCTTGGAGAAACTCCCTGCAACAGCAGCCCTAACACACAAGCCTGGTTTGTAGATAATCAGTGTAAATAATAGATCCCCCCACATGCTGCTGCCTATCAAGCCATTTCTTCTAGCAAGTGTCTCTGGGTGTCAGACAGAGCAGGCTTGCTCTCACCTTCATCGTGCAGGCAGGCTTTTGTTGCCATTGCAAAACAAAACCTTATGCCTTGTTGCAGGGTATGTCTTTAACAGGTTTTCTTTTAGACACAGATAAATGTGATCAAACCAACTAACAAAGCCTTCCACTAAATAACAGAGAGGAAAAGCATCCTCCTAATGCATTAATAGGAGACATGGAGCAGCCCCTGAACACAGAACAGTGTTCAACAGGGTAACATCGTACAGCCCTGACATACCCAATCCTGCTGCAAGGAGTATCTCATACCCCTGAGTATTTATGAGGGAAACCACTGTGAGGGAAGAGAATAAAATTTGGCTTTCTCTATCATCCTTTATACTCCAGTTATCTCAGGTTTCTCTGTACAGCTGAGAAGTGCAGTCCTCTTGGAACAAATCATGGAACTTTAGGAACATCAGAGCTGTGGATGTGTGCCAGCCAGGGAGGTCTGAGATGGTTTTTGACAGAGGCAATTCCAGCCCCGTCCTGGAATTAACCTGTGCTTAACCACATCACCTCCCCATCCCTGCCCGTACCAGGGAAAGCAGCCAGGAGAAATCAGCCAAGTCCCCTGTCTGGGGGGTAAAGCAGAGCAGGTCACTGATGGCACCAGGCAGATATGTCACTGGCCATCGAGGCAGATGGAGCCCAGAGGTCAGACCGTGGTGTGCACCTTCACCAGCAGTCCCTGACCATCCCCCCCAGGTCCTCCAGCACTGACCAGCAACACCAGGACCGTCCCAAGGGGACCCGAGCTGGGATTGTAATGCAAGAACCTGAAAGCTGGATGGGCTGTAACAAGGAGGAGCTGCATGCATGGGAGATCCACGAGAACATCCCATCTAGGAGGAGAGCCTGGGCAGCAGGACAGTTCAAAACCCAAGGGGGAGAGACGTAAAGATTGTCCCTGCAGAAGGGGAGGGAAGGATCTGCCTGTGCCTGTGGCAGGTAGAACAACATCAAGAGGTCTGATCTGCAGCAGGTAGGACCCAGAACAGCTCTGGAGGCAAACTCAGCCCTGGCTTGCCCTGAAGGGGTGAGGAACCTGCCCCTCTGTGGGGTTCTGTGAGCAGCGAGTACAGATACCTGTTGGAAATAACAGCAGACACTACTTCTCCTGCCTGTGTGAAGAGACCGTTCTAGCTGCTCTCTGTGGGCCTCTGCAAGACAATAATCAAGGAACGCATGGTAATTAGCAGTGACAGAAGCATTTAGCTTCTTCCTGGGACGGAAGATGTAACAGGTCCCAGTGGAGGGAGGGGAGGGCGGCTCCCACAGCCCAAGGAGGCAGCTCCCTGGTCCTGCAGCGTGGGCTGCAGCTCCACCTCCACCTCCCTCTCCTGGAAACCAGCTCTCAGTTCTTTCCCGTGGCTTAAGGACATGCCCGTGGTGTGCACACTGCAGGGAACTTTAAACAGCTCTTTCATTCTCCTAGAAAAGCGGCGGCAGCTCTGGAGCCTGTAATTAGCATGTGCCTCTTGGCTTATCAAACCAGCCCCGTGCCTGTGCTTTCCCTCATAAATATCTGAACAGCTCTCTCAAAAGCAGTTCCTTGGCTTCCACCGGGAGCAGTCAGCTTCTCTACACTGGCTCTTCTCAATGGGCAGGGACTTCCTCATTCCCAGGCCAAGTTTCCCCTCGGATGAGCTGTGTCTCCTCCTGGGCATCACCACCCTGCTTCCACAGCACCCTGCTTCCACAGCACCCTGCTTCCACAGCACCCCTGCTTCCACAGCACCCTGCTTCCACAGGCACCCCTCCTGTGCGCCTTCGCTTCCTTAGACTAAGCACCATCTTCCAGCCTCCTTCCCCTTTCTCTTCTTCCTTTTTGCATAATGGGAACAGCAACAGATTCAAGTGCTTTACATAAACTTGCAGTTTTAAGCCATTTCTTTGTGGCTCAGACCCTGAAGAGCTGTAATTATCACTACTGCTCCCACATTAGAACTATTAACATGTTAAAGGGCACTGTTGTTTCCATGGCTTGAAATAAAATCCCATTTCCATTTTCTTTGAGTTTGCCAAGCCTTCCTCTCCTTCTTTAGATGTGCTAAAAATAATTTACCCAAGGATTATTAAAAAGAAGTCAAGAATGTTTTAAAAAAAATATTAATTTGTGTTTTATTGCAGCTGTCATCTCTTTGGTAAGGTTATCTTCAGGGACTCAAGCAACTTTGCTTCTAATAGGAGTTAATACCAAGCCCAAAGACCCAGCAAAGGGTGCTTTCTGTCAGCAGACCCACTCTGCCTCTTTGGAGTGTATATAGAGTTGCAGAATCACAGAATTTGGGGCTGGGTTGGAAGGGACCTTAAAGATCATCTAGTCCCATGCCCACCCCCTTTCCTCCCCACCATGGGCAGGGACACCAGAAGTGGAACAAACACAAACCTGGCCTGAAAAATGATGAAATGCAAACCCTGGGCTGAAAACCCCAAACTCTAGCCTATCTGTAGATGTTCCCATTGACCCTGTGCTTAGCAGGCTGGAACCCAATGGCACAGTACTGAAATAAAAATCATTAATCCAATATAACTTAAACTCCATTATAAAATGATGATGTCAGCCAGGAACCTGGGAGATAACACGCTGCTGCAGTAAATGACAGGGGGTTACATCTTTTTTGCTTAAATAGCTGGGCTGTTCTGTGTACCCAGCCTCTGCTGTCCAGTGACACGTGCCAGGGCCTGACCTCCTTGTCATGGCCAGGAGGGAAACAGAGAGAAAGAAAGAAACAGCCTGGAGAAACTACCCTGATCACTACACAGACACTGCTACAGGCAGCTGAAGGCTGCTGACTTTCCCAGCTAACACATTCTGTCCTTGCACTGAGCACTGGATGTGACCATTTTCCCAATGGATTTCAGAATTACTGGTGAGGTATAAAAGAAAGGTGACACCCTGACACCGAGCTGTGCACACCGCATCGTGCTATACACAGCACCCTATGAACTGCTACACAGTGAGGGCGAGGGAGCCCTGGGACAGGCTGCCCAGGGGGTGTGGAGTCTCCTTCTCTGGAGAGATTCCAGCCCCGTCTGGACACCGCCCTGTGTGCCCTGTCCTGGGGACCCTGCTTTGGCAGGGGGTTGCAACCCATGGGCTCTGGAGGGCCCTTCCCACCCCTACAGCTCTGTGATTCTTCAGTGAAGAAGGCCCAAGCAGAGCCAGGAAGTGTGGCTGCCATGACCCACACCCACGCTCAGGCTTCCACACAAAGTGTGCAGCTTTTGAGTTGCCACCTGCAAGGGTTCAAGCCTGACGCTGTACCGTGACGCTGTACTGTGACACTGTACTGTGACGCTGTACCGTGACGCTGTACTGTGACGCTGTACCGTGACGCTGTCCCGTGACGCTGTACCATGACGCTGTCCCGTGACGCTGTCCCGTGATGCTGGACCGTGATACTGTACCGTGACACTGTACCATGACGCTGTACCGTGATGCTGTACCGTGACGCTGTACTGTGACGCTGTACCGTGACACTGTACTGTGACGCTGTACCGTGACGCTGTACTGTGACACTGTACCATGATACTGTACCGTGACTCTGTACNCAACCCATGGGCTCTGGAGGGCCCTTCCCACCCCTACAGCTCTGTGATTCTTCAGTGAAGAAGGCCCAAGCAGAGCCAGGAAGTGTGGCTGCCATGACCCACACCCACGCTCAGGCTTCCACACAAAGTGTGCAGCTTTTGAGTTGCCACCTGCAAGGGTTCAAGCCTGACGCTGTACCGTGACGCTGTACTGTGACACTGTACTGTGACGCTGTACCGTGACGCTGTACTGTGACGCTGTACCGTGACGCTGTCCCGTGACGCTGTACCATGACGCTGTCCCGTGACGCTGTCCCGTGATGCTGGACCGTGATACTGTACCGTGACACTGTACCATGACGCTGTACCGTGATGCTGTACCGTGACGCTGTACTGTGACGCTGTACCGTGACACTGTACTGTGACGCTGTACCGTGACGCTGTACTGTGACACTGTACCATGATACTGTACCGTGACTCTGTACTGTGATGCTGTACTGTGACACTGTACTGTGACGCTGTACCGCAGCGATGGAGCCACACCGGTGAGACACGGGTTGTTCTGGAAGCAGCCTGCGAGGCGGGTGCCTTTGGGTGCTCATGCACAGAATTCTGGCAGCCTACAACTACAGCCTCTCTGACAATGTTGCCCTCATTTGTAAATGTCACCTTCCAGAAAAGGAAAAGCATTTTAATGCCACGGAAAAAATTTGACTTGGGAGCTAATTACTTTAATTTGGTAGAATTTTTGGCTCATCTGCATACTTGACAATTATTTACTACTTACACTGGTAATTAGAGGTTGGGTCTGGTGCTGAAATATTGTAAATAGCTTTGAAGACATTGGCTGATCCTTCCAACTTTCAGAGGAAATGAATCTATTAGTAGCTAATATGTAAAATATTTGTACTCCTGACCTTTTGTAAAACATTCTTTCTGTATGTTAAATGACTGGCTGTCAGAAACATTTTCCTCAAAATGAAGTGTGACATTGTAAATAAGCTCTTGAATTAAGCAGCACGTTAAATCTATGTGTTCAGTGGCAACCTCTGGTAGTTCCCATCTATCATGAAGATTCTGTTGGTTCTGCTACATTGAGGCAATGTCACAAGCATGGTGAATGATAAGTGTTTTTTACGCTGAACTTTACAGTTTCTGGACAGCTTCACCATCATTCTTCTGATCTGCACGAAGGATACTGAGTTAAGCAGGTTAGTACAGGGTTTCTGGCTGGTGCCTGCATGAGAAAGGAACTTTTTCACTGGAGGAGCTGACAACCATTTGAAGAAATCTTCCAGTGAGGTGGTTCTCGGAAAGGGTAGTCAGGCACTGGAATGCACTGCCCAGGGAGGTGGTGGAGTCACCGACCCTGGGGGTGTTCAAGGAAAGACTAGATGTTGTATTGAGGGACATGGTGTAGTGGGAGCTAGTAGTAATAGGTGAATGGTTGGACTGGATGATCTTTTAGGTCTTTTCCAACCTTGATAATTCTGTGATTCTGTGATTCTCAGGTGATGGCTAAAGATGCAGGGCTTTTTATTCAGCTGTTTGCTCATTTTCTTAAGCATCCCTCTGGGGTTTCTCTTGGTTGTATATCTGCAGCCTGTACGTGCTGCTCTGGCTTTATAGGTGTATCAAAGAAGAAGAGTCCAGGAAGTCTACTGCTGAACCATGCTAACAGCCAATCGATTAATCAACAACAGCACTTTTATTGTAATAAGGTGCTAGATGAAGTAAACAGCAAAGTGGAACCCTTTACTAATTCCAGAAGGGTTAAAGCATGTTACCACCTGACTGACTGGCATCATCTCTTGGGTTTGTCTTGTATGTCAATACTGCTTGATCTCGTTCTTTGTAATGGGGTATGTCTTAAGCAGAAGGACACAGTGTAAGTCATACACATAAAGGAGATCTACAGCTTGCTGGCATGTGAAACTCCCCCAATCTATTTTTTTATGAAACTACCAGCAGCACAAACACAAAAGCCTGTTACCCTGGCGATTCCACATTTACTGCTGTAGTTAGTAAATGTGCTGGCCACCCTTACTATCCCATAATAAAACCTGCTGAGCCTTTTCATGAAAGATGATTGCAATTTCCAGTGCCCTGTGTATGCAGTGGAGAAACATAACTCATCAAAAGCTGAGCTATTTGCTCTTAAGATACAAGAGCGACTTTCTCGAGCACTTGACGTGCCATTAACTATTCATGAAACCTGAGAGTGTTCAAACACTGCCCAAGTCAAATTGGTACCACTTCTCAACTTGATTGAGATCTTTTCTGAACCAGGCTCTAGAGCAGCCAGCAAGAGGGTTCTCCAGGCATTAAGAGCTGCAAAGACTGCCCAGGTACTGTGGCTGTGAGGTATTGATTTGCTGGAAAGCAGAGTTCCTCCTCCCAGATTGATTCACAGTAACTGCCTCCATTTGGGTCACCCAGTATTTAACCGCTTGTAAATTTTAATTAAATGATTTGTCACTTTGAACACAGGGTTTGTCATCCTGTGGCTCAGCAATGTGTCTTTATCAGGGAGTGACTCCAGGGGAGGGCATCCGTCTCCCCTGTCACTTCGCCCCCATTAAGATAACGTGGCTGCAGCGCAGTGTGTGATGCTGGATTACAGAGATACAGCTCCTGCCTTTCCTCATTAACGTGTGCTCAACTTCCTGAGTGTAACGAGCCCCCTTCCCAGCAGCACTTAGCAACACCTCCTCCTTTCCTTTCCTTTCCTTTCCTTTCCTTTCCTTTCCTTTCCTTTCCTTTCCTTTCCTTTCCTTTCCTTTCCTTTCCTTTCCTTTCCTTTCCTTTCCCTTCCTTTCCTTTCCCTTCCCTTTCCCTTCCCTTTCCTTCCCCCTTTCCCCTCCTTTCCCCTTTTCCTTTCCCTTTTCCTTTCCCTTTTCCTTTCCTTTCCCTTTCCTTTCCTTCCCCCTTTCCCCTCCTTTCCCCTTTTCCTTTCCCCTTTCCTTTTTCTTTTGCTTCCCTTCCCTTTCCTTTTTCCTCACCACCTGACACCAACACCTATCCTCACTCAGCTGCCCAACTGTCTTTTAGGTGCCTGCAGTTATCCTCACACTCAAGCTGCTGGTTCCAGGGGGGAGTGGGGTGTATGAGCTGTGCAGATCCGTTCTCTGACCCTAGAAGTGACGGTTCCTTTTCCTCGCTGCTTTGTGACTGTGGAGCTCTCACCCTCCTCTCCGTGTGCCCAGCAACAGAGTCCTCACTTTGATGAACCTAACCAGCTCTTCTGCACAGGCACGTCACCCAGGCACGGGAGTTCATATCTGCCTGCCTCTGCCTGGCACAGGGCTCAATCCTTCGAGGCAGAGGGCCCTGCGCTTGTGCAGGGACACAAGCAGCTGCTTTACAACTGTGGCTTTAATTCTGGTGAGCCCAGAGAATTTCAGGAGCATCGTGCAAAGCCCATCCCCAGAACACTCCGAAAGCGCCTATGATCTCACCCTCAGGGGTTGTTACTTCCCACTGATGTGCAGATGTTGTTTTTCCCAAAGTGCTTTTGGATTTCCACCCTTTAGCCAAGGGCACAGTGCTAGAACACGCCACTCCATGCATCTTCATCCACCAGCCCTGTGAGGGCTGGTCTTTCTGCCCCAGAAGGCTGCACCTTCCAAACAGCTCCTGCTGTGTGGATGCTCCCTGTCTCTGTGCCTGTTGCCTGCCTGGGGAGGATCGATGATGCTCATGGGAAGAGGCAGCAGGGCTGCAAGGACACGTGCTGGTGAAAAGGGAGCTAACATCAACAGCTGTGCTTTGTAAGGTGTGGAAGGAGGCTGGTGAGGCTGTTCAGGGGAGTTGTGCCGAGCGAGCCCAAGCTGCAAAGGGCCCCGACTGCAACAGACACTGACCCTGCCGCCAGCCACCGAGCTGTTGGGTGGCTGAGGACCCTGCCTGCAGCCTCCTCTGTGGTTTACACTCCCTCCCCTTTCTCATCACCCTTGTGAAGTCAGGAATTTGGTCCCTTCAGCACAAATACACTATGCTCACTGTTAAAATGCACTTAGAAACCAAAGACAAAAAGCACCAAAAAAAGGCTCTTCCCTACTCTCAGCAGCCACGATGCAGCTGAGCCGCAGTGGAGCATGACACCAGCTCCACGTCACGAGCATCCCTCTGCCCACGGCAGAGCAGCACACAGGGACCAACAGAAACGATTCCCAGCCTGGCAATGGGCAGCTTCCTTCCACCACGGATTTTGGCTCAAAATGAGGATTTAGAAAGACAAGAATGAAGAGCAGTACGTGGTAACAGAGGAGGAAGTGGTAAGTGTCCCCCCGGGCGGCAGGGAAAGCTTGGCAGTCAGGGATGAAAGCTTTTCTCTTTCCCTTTTCCTAAGCTCTCTGGGAAGCCAGGGTGCTCTGCTCGGAGTGTACAGCCCACGTCACTCCTTTCTGAAGAGCTGTTTTTGGGTAGACAGAGATGGACTGCAAGGCCTTTAAAGCTGCCTCCAATAGTCTTTGAGACGTGTGGGAGACACATACACGGTTTGCTCCAAACCCAACTCATTTTTCCCTCTTTTGTACTGCATCTAACCCTCAAGCCACTAAAGTCCTCCGAGTTTCTGCAAGAGGAACCCTCTGAATAACTGAACGAGAGCTGGGTAGCGGTAATACGCATTTAATGGGGTGAGGATCTGTACCCCATTGTAAGAGGCAGCTCCATCTTCATTTAAAATGAGCCACTAAATGGGACTGCACATTGTGGGGAGGGGAGGGAGACCGCAGGTATGGAAACCTTACAAGCATCATCGCAGGCATCGCTCGGTCCTAAAATATCTCTCTAAGCGGAGTGCTCTGCTTTGACAATCTGCTGCAGACTATTCAAATTACTGGCTGTTTTCCTATTACACAACCCATGCCCCGCTCATTCAAGTGAACATGCTCTTGAGCTTTCAAAGCCGAGTTGTTCTCTGAATTGCCTCCGTTTGCCAGAAAACTCATTCAATGCAGTTTTGTATACGGTGCTTGTTGAACGCGGGGGCTGAATGGGAGGCAATCATTTCTGCTGCAATCAGAGATATTAAGAAGGATAAGTTCTATCAATTTCTTTCCCCCCCCCCCAAAGTCAGAGAGATGCATCCCTGCCATTGTGGAATATGATTGAGAGAGAGCTGCAAGCTGAGGCATGTACCTCAAAAATGAGATGAAGGGCGCACAAAGGATGTCAAGGTCAATCATTTCATCTGGGTGTTTGGAACGACAGGCGTCGCTGAGTATCCCAGCAGCACCCGATGGCGCCGATCCTAATGCGGCACAATAGCTGGGTGGGTGGGAGGGAGCAGGCTGCCACTCATCCGGTGGGTTACTCTGCTGCTGCCTAATGCCAACAGCTTTTTCTTATGGAAATGTCTGACTCAGCAGCTGAAAGAGGGAAAATATTTTGCAAAACTTTCATGGTAATGAAAACCATCTTTCAAACTCTGACCAGATGGCTCGACAGTTTTTCGTGGCACCACAACGTTCAGAGACTCAGCTGAAGTCTGGACTTAATGAAAACCAGGCAGAGGAACAGGTGCCAAAGCACAGGAACGACTCCAGAGTGAATGTCCCCTGTAAACCTCACCGGCTGAGGGGAGCAGCACACACAGTACACTGAGCCTGAGCTCTTAACGTGCTTCTTTCCACCTGCCTAGTGTGTCCCAAGCAGGCGTGAGGTCCGTATCGCTGCTCAGAGACACAGGCTGCTGGTGCAGCCATGCTCACACTGGGGATTGCCCTGTAGCCTTGACAAGCCACTGTTTATTCTGAAACTGCGGCATCTGAGTCATAAATCTCATTAGCAGGTGGGCCTGGAAGCAAGGAAAGGCCCTGGTGCAGCGGGATGCTGTGCCAGTGCCTCGAGTCGGTAACTGAAAACCCGGAGCCTCGACTGGTCCAGCCCTGAGCAAACCCATCCTTGTTCTATTCATCGCTCAACTCCACATGCAAATGACCCCTTGTAGTCTGCATAAGCCACCCTGAGCATGCAGGGGCTGCTCCACAGCCCTCATCTGTGCCTTCAAAAAGCATTTCCTACTCTGAGGAAGGCCCACCTGCCATAATTCTGGAGTCCTGCACACCAGCAGCCTAACACCAGGACGGCTCTGCTCCTGGGAGCAGTGACACCTCGTGACAGGACCACAGAATCGTAGGGGTTGGAAGGGACCTCGCAAGATCATTGGGTCCAACCTCCCTGCCAAAGCAGCTCCCTAGCTCATACTGCACAGATAGGTGTCCAGAAGGGTCTGGAATATCTCCAGAACAACACTGGTTGAAGGGAACGGAGCAGCTGGGCAAACCTTCTGTGACCCTGCTCTTTGGAGGGCATGGGCCTGGCCCAAGGACCGTGCTTTTCCCTAGGAATTTCTGTTCCACTCTCTTTAACCCAGAGTAGACGATTGGAAGAGAAACACAACACATGGTCCTTCTTGGATCACCTGATGGTATGCTTAGGATCTCATCAGGATGGATAAAGAAGGACCAAAACCAGTTTAAAAACCAGTTTGGTAGCCTGAGCCTTGCGATCAGCATTTAGTGAGGCAAGATAAACATGCAGAGATGCACCATCACACGCCCCATTCAGGGTAAGGCGATGGCTGGTGCTGCCCTCTCTCTGGATGCTGGTTTTCACCCCTAGCTGGAGATGCTGCTGGCAACCCCTTCAAAATGTCCACGCTGCACGGATCCTCTAGATGCAGCTGGCAAGAAACTGAGATTTCCATTTGGTGAGAAACTCAGACAGTGAAACGACAAGAAAAGAAGTGTTGCCTGGAACGAGACAGGGAGCCTGGAAGGAAGCCAGGAGGGGTTTTTTTCCCCCCCCACTCAAAACTCAACAGGCTTTTATTTGAATTTCTTTAAAACTGACATATTCATGGAGATTTCAAATAGGCATTTTCTGACAAGTCCCCTATTCCCCCAAGCCTTCCCTCCCCTAACAACCCGAGTTTGTCAGATCCTTCCCAACCAGCTGTAGCTGTAGGCTCTTTTATATTCTGCACGGAGCCGGGACCCTCCCTGTAGTTATAGATATGTACTTATATATACATTTTAAATTTCCTCACATGGCTACACATCTCATCTAGATGGATATATGCATATTTATTCCTGCAAGAATTACTGTAGTCAGCCAATTCCGGCTGATAAAACCTTCACATAAAACATACCCTTATGTGATAAATAAAAACAAAGATTGCTCTCTTTCTGCTAATGAATCATGTTCTGCAATCTCCTGCTTCTCTTTCCTCCACCAGAAGAAGCCTTTCAGAGCAGCTTTACAGTGTTGCAAGCTGGATGATAGGTGTTTTCCTCACCTGTTTGGAGCTGGTGCTGGGCTGCCCGTGGGCAGAGCTGCCTGGAAGCACGACCCACAGGGCTGTATGACCTGCACGGTCACCCTCCAGAGCCACTGGAATGGAGTCACACGCCTGCCATGCAAACACCAGACTTCCCAGCACACTTTGGGAGCCACGGCCTAAATCACACCCGTGGATGAAGGGCAGAACTTCGCTGTATGGATGGCTGCCCCAGCCTGCCCTTGGAGCAGGCACTTCCAGCCCGTGTGCCTCCCAGGAGCCCGTCCCCTGCCAGGGTTCCCCGCTGCCTGCGTGATGTCAGGTGCCACCACGTCCCTGAGATGGGGACACGTCTCAAGGACGTGGCCTGAGACCGTCACACATCTCATCTGCACTGGAATTTAGTAGCCAGATGGCAGAGCTGTGAGGAACGGTGCCTATGGCGTTACCCAGGGGCGGTTTGTGCTGTGCTGAGCAGAGCTCTCCCCGTCCCAGAGCCGTGCTGGGCGCCGTGCTGCGGTGCCCACGCAGGGTACACCGACACATGACAAATGCTGATGCTGCTCGCAATGTCATCCATGACTGTGTAACAATAAACCACCTAATGCAAGGACACAGATCCCTCAGAGCCACGGAACTGCGTACAGCAGTGAGCATCCCCCAGAGAGGCAGAGGAGCCTCGGGGTCAGCCTGCCAAGCAAGACACAGCTCATCGCTCGGCACCACAAACACAGGCAGGAGAAAGGGTCAACACCAAGCAGCAGCAGCAGCAGCCAGTAAGCTGAGCATCACCATCCGCCCTCCACATCCTCTACCATTACCATATGCTGCAGAGATCATTACCCTACAGAAGCCCCTGCGCTGCTTTCCCTGAGTTTCTCAAGAGCACTTCTTGCTTTAACTGTGAATTTTCAGCACAGTGACTGCTGTATTACATCCTGAATAGTCCAGCATTCTCCTTTCTGGGTGAAACCCTAGATTTTTGTTGGTTAAACAAACGGGTGAGTGTCTGAGCAGCTCCCCCTCTTAAACAGGCTTCTCAAATTTGTGGAAAAACTCATTAATATTGAAATCCCCCATGACAGCAGGCACGGAGGCAATACACTATCCAGAAAAATACTCTTGCATTTTACATACATTTACACCAAAAACTCATTAATATTGAAATCCCCCATGACAGCAGGCACGGAGGCAATACACTATCCAGAAAAATACTCTTGCATTTTACATACTGGTTTAGAGAGTAAGAATCAATGGCCTAAAAATGACCTATTTCTAATCCCATTTTTCAGCTGATAGAAAGCAGCTCTTTTGATATTAAATGATGCATCTCTTCAGCAGGCAGTGAATAAGATACTTATGATTTACTGTGTTCAAACAGTCTTCTGAGATGATGCAGCCTTTAAATATCGCAGAACGCCCCTGAGCACACACTGAGAGCTGTCTGAAACACGCATTTCCCTCCAACAGAAGCATTTACCTAATTCCACACATTGTACTGGGAGGATGCAGCTTTCACCGGGTGATTCAGGAACACGAGTTCACTGGTTCCTAATGGGGATGGATGCAACTCTTCAAGGTGGTTATTTCCCCTAGTTCAGCCGGTGGATTGGGACAAAAGAACCTGTGCTGTTGTTCTGTGGGGTGTTGGGGGGTGTCAATCACCAGATGATGGAGGCACGGAGCCGGAGGGCAGTCTGGGAGAGCCTGCCTTCCTGCCCAGGTCATGCCGGAGGCGGGGAAGTGTCCACTGAGAGTCAAAAGCTCTGGAAGAAGCAGAGGTCTGTCTCTAATGTATGTATAACTTACACTGGCAATGATCCAGGTTATCCCAGATCTCGATCATCTTTTCATACTGCTTAGTTCATGGGAGGAATTCAGTGCTTTGTGGGGTCAGGACAAGGGGCGATGGGCTCAAGTTGGAGCACAGGGAGTTGCCCCCCAATGTGGGGAAGAACTTCTTCCCAGTGAGGGTGAGGGAGCCCTGGGACAGGCTGCCCAGGGGGTGTGGAGTCTCCTTCTCTGGAGAGATTCCAGCCCCGTCTGGACACCGCCCTGTGTGCCCTGTCCTGGGGACCCTGCTTTGGCAGGGGGTTGCACCCCATGGGCTCTGGGGGGCCCTCCCAACCCCTATGAGTCTGGGATTCTGTGACATTTTCCTTTCCCATGACTCTTGTCACATACAAAACCACACACTGACACTCACAAACACTATCACCACCACAAGGTGATTTTCCACGGTGATCTGAGGATAGGATAATCACTGCATTCAGGCCCAGGTACAATCTCAACAGATAGTTGTTTCAAGATCTTCAGGATTGCTACAGACCCTTCACTTTCTACAAAACACCATCCTAGCTTTGGCTTTAAGACAACCTTGGAAAACTCCCACAGTGATGGTAGTGTTCAACACCCCAGCAGTCATTTACCTTGATTTATGGGAGATCCTGGGCCTCCACTTCTCCCTCATCTATCTGCAGTTAAATATTGACTCAGTTTGGGATTTTTTTTCATAACCTTTGGCTCGACATTGAAACACGGGCGGAGGATCCATCTCCTCCCAGCAGCAAAACCTTCTCCAGGAAACAAACCATCCACTGAAGCTGCACTGAAGTGAAGCTCTAACTGACAGTAGTGATTAACCAGCTAGCTGCAAAGCCTCTGCTGAGCAAGGAGGAGGCTGATGCTCTGCATTCTGACCGGTGCAAGACACAAGGAACAGTGAGTTTCTATGGGAAAAGCAGGGCAGATGGAGGGAGATCGAAGGGGTGCTGCTGGCTAAGACCTCTTGGATGACTTTAAGCAAAGAAGTCACAAATCTTATTATTACCATCCTCAGCAGCTACGGACGAGGGAACTGGGTTTTCCACCCCCGCCTCCTGCCTCCTCTGCTGATGCTGCAGCACGTGAGCGACTCGGTTCCCAACCCTCTCCACACTTTTTAGGTGCCCCGGCAGCTGTATGACTTTACAGCAACAGTGACAGCACTTGTGAGTGATTCACCAGGCTAAAATTAGGGAAGTAGTGGGACTATCACAGTGGTATTTAATTATGTAAAGCCAACAGCACTCTGATGGCAGTGCCACTGCTGGTTCCAGTGCTGGTTTCCAGGAGGAAGGACCCAATCCTAATTTTTTATCCATATTGAGAGCTTTTATTTTTAAAAACCCAACCCTTCCTGTTGTCTTTCAGGGGAACAGATGTTGTTTTTCACTGAGAACCGACCCCCGAGCCCTTCTCTCAGTCATTTGAAGTTAGATTGGCTCATGCAGTTTCATATCTACTGCAACTCTGTCTTGTAAATTCGAAGGCTTTCATACTCTCAATTTCACACAACTCTGGAAAAAGACCTCTCTACTTAACACCATGCCCTCAGAATTAAGGCAGGGATTGTTATGAAAGGATGCTAGTCATTTCCATCCCCCATCTCAATCCTGCTCCCATAAAATGCACATAATTTCACTGATTTGTCATAAATTTCTGCAGGAGGCAAGAACTCAAACCCATCTCAGAGCTCTGCTACTTGAACATCAGCCTCTGAAAGGGAGAAAAGACCGTGCTGCTGTGCTGCAGCGCTTACCTATGGGATTACACCCCCAAATGTCACCAGAGTCCATCCCAACTGCACCCACACAGCACAAACCATCACTCCTTGAGCAGGTGAAGGGGACTTTTCAGCCTGTTACAAAACCCAGCGTTGGCCCCACACAGCCTCAGTCTCCCATCACTGCTCTGCACAACCGCTGCACCACACGGGACCCTTTTCTTCTTCTGCCTGGCTTCTGCACGCCATAAAAACAATTCCTTATGTTATTCCCAACTGCTTGCCAGTCCAAAGCAAGGTGAGGAGTCACCAGGCTGGGAACCTTGACCACAAACACCACCAGCTTGTGGCAGGTTAAGCCCATCCCGCCGCTCCCTCTCGTGCTGCCTGGCTGAGCGGTGGCCATGCCCGAGGGGCTGGAGAGGGGCTCTGCACTGCACACACAGCACAGCCTCTGCGTGTGCAGGGGAGAGCTTCGGAAAGCTGGGTGCTGAGGAAGGGCACAGGGGGAGGCAGAGAGGCAGCACCCATCACAGCAGGCATCTCTGCAGAGTGCAACAGAGATTGCCCTTCCTATACCTGTAATTAGAAGCACTGAAGCACTTTCCACTCCCAGCCTTGGGGGGGGGAATCAGTCTGCTGCTGGGTTTGAATGCTGTAAATCCATCTCATCTGCATTTTTACCTGGGGAGCAGATGCCCCCCGTGGCTGCAGCTTTTGGCACAGTCTGTCGAATCCTTCCACCTGAACTTGGAAGTTCACAGCATCTCCAGGTTGGAAAAGCCCTTTAAGCTCCTGGAGTCCAACAGTCCCTATCCTGTGCTAAACCAGATCCCTGAGCACCTCATGTCCCCTCTGTTAAACACCCCCAGGGCTGGGGACTCAGCCCCCTCCCTGGGCAGCCTGTGCCACAGCCCCACAACTCTGCCAGGGAAGAACTTTGCCCTCCCAGCTGAGCTGACCCTGCCCTGGGGCAGCTTGAGCCCATTGCCCCTTGTCCCATCTCCTGGCCCCTGGCTGAAGAGACCCTCGCCCACCTCTCTGCACCCTCCTGGCAGGGCAGGGGAGGTGGGGAGATGGTCTCCCCTCAGCCTCCTCTTCTCCAGGCTGAACACCCCCAGCTCCCTCAGCTGCTCCTCAGAGGATTTGCCCTCCAGCCCCTTCCCCAGCCTGGTTGCTCTTCTCTGAACGTCGAGCCATGGGAACTAGAGCAGCACGGGACACTCATGACTTACCCCTTCCAAACCCTTTGGGAAGTGCTTGGGAATACTGGCTGTCCTGAAGCCATGTTTTAAAAAGCTCTGGCCAGGGCAGCTCCTGTTTGGGAGCAGCAATGGGAAACCCCTGAGAAAACAGGAACCACCACGAATGGTCAGGACCTCTTCCCACCTGCCAGGCACAAGGACAGGCTCTTCAGCTCTCCAGGAACACCTTCTGGCACCCTAAAATGAGGAGGACCTCACAAGGGGGTCTTAGATCCATCCTATGTGGGTCTTTCAGCAGAGAGCAAGAAATCTGTAGGCCTCAAACCAAGGTTCATGATTACATCAACACCAGGGAAGAGTCAGGTCATCACAAAGGCAAAACACAGTGATCACCCCGCGCGGCCGCGCTGCCCTGGGAACATCCACTGCATCACCCTGGGACAGAGGATGAATGGGAGAAAAACAGAGATGCAGGGAGAGGTTTTCCTCAAGAGGGGGAGTTTCAGAAGAGAACAACACATGGAACCTGGAGGGAAGACAAACCAATGGATGCACAAAGACGGGGAGCAGACAGTCCAGCACTATCACAACGCCGGTTACCATGGCAATGCATCGGTTATGAGTCCCTGAGGAAAAGTACCCAAACATACTTCGTGAATGTATGTGGATACTGACCTGGGCTTGAGACAGGACTAGAGGTAGTAGGCTCAATAATTTCTACAAAAAGGGAAAAAGGAAAAAAAAAAGAGAACATTTGGGAGTTAATCACACATGGAAGACAAATACAGAATGAGACAGCAACAGTCATGCAACAGACACGACAACTTCAATTCAAGATCGGGCCGGCCACCACCGCCCAGGACAAACATGCAGCGGGCCAGACCTCGGTGCTTAGGACCTACACACCAGTGTCTGTCTTTTCTCATTCATCTGTCACCGAGGAGACAATGTCAGGACCATCACAGCCCATGTATTTTTGCCTGTCACCTTGGCAAAGCCACCTGTGGAGTCCTGAAGCTCAGACACGTTTCTCCTGGGAGCTACACAGACCTGCCTAGAGGACAGGGGGCTTGCTCACCTTACTGAAGGAACTTCTCATGATGAATTCATGTCAAGGTAACAATTCTGCACAAAGAATGCTTTCAAGTGGTAGTTTTGTGCCTTGGTGAGCTTTTAGGAAACACATGGCCTTTTAATTATTGAATCCTCTTTGGAAGAAAACATTTATCAAAAGCATCACACCCATTGGGAAGATGTTTCCTTCACCCAGGGAAACCACAACAAGCAACAGAAAAAGTGAAGAGCACAATTCTTCCCCGTTCAGCCTAAGGGCACCATCACCTGTGGCTTCGCAGTGTAATTTTACTTTAACATTTCGCAATTCTGGGCCTTTTTATTAGCCTTGAATAGCACTGTGCAAAATGAAATACCAGCCCAAATCAGTCTTGCACAGAGGCAAGCGACCCTCTCAATGCAGCAATTCAATACTCTTAATAAAAGAGATTTAACAAAATTACTGAGCTCAAAAGATCATTGACCAGATCTTGGCTATAACAAGAAGCTAATGAAAAATAATGCGAGCGGCTTGACAACAATGGATGTGCAGGTAATTGCTGGGCACGCTCTCAGCTCTTGCCCAATTTTGCTCCCCCCCCTCCCAATTACTTTTCAGGTTAATAGGATGCAAAAAATTATTCCAGGTGAAATAAGTGTTTTCCCAAACAAAAAGTTAGGAAGTTTCTTGACCAAATCATGGGCACAAAGAATCCAGCTAATAATTAATCTGTGGCACAAAGAATCCAGCTAATAATTAATCTGTGGCACGAAGAATCCAGCTAATAATTAATCTGTGGCACAAAGAATCCAGCTAATAATTAATCCAGATTAATGTTTCCCAGCATAAAGAAAATACTATTCAACTTGTTGCCAAATGCATCGTTGGCACCAGCAAATTCCAGTCACGTTTTTAAAGTAAAATGGAATTTCAGCTGTAGGACTCCAAGTTCACAATTTTATTTGACATGTGAAATGCACGTGGGTTTGGTGATGTCTTGAGCAGTCTATAACGTAACAAGGGTCTGAAATCTAGTACTGAGTGGAGAGAGGGAGAGCTGCGACTCAACCCATCAGTCCCCAGACAACCCACACCAGCTCCCACCACGGCAACTGGGGCAGCGGGGAAGGTGGAAATGAGGGTGGTCCCCATCCTGCTCTGGCTGGGAGCATCCTGGGAGCATCCTGGGAGCTTGGGTGGTGGGCTGCAGGACAGCGAGCGCCGGGTGCTCCCAGCAAGCCTGAGGCAGCAGCCGTGAAGGCCAAGCCTGAGGCAGTGAGGAAGGCCAAGCCTGAGGCAGTGAAGAAGGCCAAGCCTGAGGCAGTGAAGGCCCTAAGTGGTGGCAGAGGATCCTTCTGGGGGTTGTGCAAGTTCC
This sequence comes from Zapornia atra, assembly GCA_013400835.1. Taxonomy (NCBI): domain Eukaryota; kingdom Metazoa; phylum Chordata; class Aves; order Gruiformes; family Rallidae; genus Zapornia; species Zapornia atra. The sequence continues at coordinate 64,328 of VZTU01033855.1, forward strand.
TGCTCAGCTGGGGGTGGCACAAAGAGGGTCGTACCCCCAGTGCATTCCACAGATGTGAAGTAAAGCTGCAGAAAGCATGGCAGCACCGGGAAGGCCGATGAGCTACACGGATCCCAACAGCGCCTCATGTAAGAGAAGCCACGCTGGCCTCTGCTGTGTTGGCGTGGATCAGGAAAGCACTCAATAGCCCCACAACATCTTTGGGGTTCTCAATCAACCTGCTGAAGACACGACTTCTGCACAATGAACGTCTGGCTGATGTCTCACTGCACGGGGGACCTGCAAGAGGCCCCCACGACCAAGCCTACTGCCCGGCACAGGGGATGTCCCAGCCAAGGAACACTCCTTGTGCCCAAAGCCAGCAGAAATCCAACATCCATCAGCTTTTCTCCAGCTGTCCAGAGAACAAGACACCCCCTACGAATTAATGTTGTGCTCCTGCACAGGCCAAACATGATTTTAGCAGAAGGAAACAGTGTTCAAACCAGAGAACCAAAAACCCCCAAGGAATTATGAAGAAAGATTTTAGCAGAAGAAAAGGAAACAGTGCTCAAACAAGAGACCCCAAACCCCCAAGGAATGATCAAGAATCCCTGGATTCTCTGTTGCAATGACTGCCATATACTAATTTGATCTAGTGCTCGTCAACTCCTTCCAAATCTTTACGTTCTGAGAAACTGCATCCTGCTTCTCCTATAAAATTATCACCTTGGCTTCAAATGCATTGTACAGCCACGACAGAAGTGGGTTTTTTTGGCTACCCGAAAATAGCAGGATCTTGTGAATTCAGGAGTCAATCCTCCTCGTTGCTATGGCTGCCTACAAAGGAAAGGGCTCTTTCTGCTGCAGAGTAGCAACATTCTTTGCAACAATCAAGTAAATTAACATACTCAATGAGTACAATTTTTCATTAAAAGGCAAAATACCGTATCCAAAGCAGCAGGGGTTTTACTGGGGTTGCACCTCTTTTGGAAACATTGGATCTAGAGTTAATTGTAGGTGCTTAAGGTAGCATGAAGTCACAGAATCGTGGCATCGCTGAGGGTGGAAGTGAAGGCAGCAGTATGTATTATTCTTGCAAAAATCTCATTTAAAAAACACATTATTAGATGAAGGAATGGGAGAGATGGATATATTTCTGGTTTCAAGTTTTAAAGCTCTTTGCAGATCTTTATTCATGAAATTGTTCAGGTCTACAGAGAGAAAACAAAACCAGCTGGTTTCCCTATAAGCATGCTAGGCTGGTTCATTAAAATCAAAATACATTAATGACTTCTTAGCAACACTGTGAGGCAGGGATGTGCCGGGAGGAGTGGGGGCATCTGTCCTTCTGTTTGCTGGGACCCCAATCCTGTGATATCAGGACTGCTCAGATTTTCAGGGATGGTGGTGGGAAAAAACCCCCATTAAAGTCTAACGGAAAACGTGGTATTTTGTGCTGTTTCTGTGGCTTCAATGGAGAATTCTCCCTGAGCAGAACCTTTTAGATTTGTTTCATAAACTAGAGGAGAGGCGATGTGTTCACACCATCTCCCAGTCTGCCCATTACAGCCCCGGTACCGCCCGAATCCCAGCACACAGGATCCTTGCTGTTCCCTTCTGAATCCCCTACGCTGGAGAGGCAGGCATGAGACAAAAGCATCTCATTATTTTAAAGCAGAGCTTTAATTCAAGCTGGGACCAAAAAGGTTGAAACAGGAGTGTCCTGGGCATGGGGATACTGGCACAGCATCACTGGCTGCTAAACATACATGAAAAGCTGGTAGTTCCTGTCACCGAGGTCTGCATGTGCCACCGCCCTGCACCACAGCGTATCACTGCCAGCCCACAGCTGCCTTTCTCAGCGCTGCAGGGTTGGGAAGGCTGCCTGCTTTCCAGTCCCAGGCCTGCAGCGTGCAGACCCACTGCTGCTGCCAGTTTGGGATAGCGGGGCCAATTCCCACCAGCAGCTTCAAAGACCCGGAGGATGTGCAAGTGAGGAGGTCAGAATTGGTGGCAGGCATCTCTCCTGGTCCATGAGGCTCCAGGGATGCTCAAGCAGAGCATCTGCAGCTACTGTGCAGCGGAGGCAGAGCTCAGTCCCCTGGGAAGCCTGACTCCTCCAAGAAGATGGGCCAGAAGACATTCAGGCAAAAGAGAGGAGCACGCTTTGGGAGAAGCCAAGGAAAAATGACAGAATAGTTTTTGCCTGAATGTGTACAAATGTGCCTTTTGCTGCCTTTTAAGGTTCAGCTCTCTTTACAACTACCCTTCTGACCGTGCGGTGAGCGCTTGGGGATGCCAGCAGAGAGGCCACCATGGAAAGCAGAACCTCACAGCAATGGTTTGGGACAAACGAGTCTGGAGGTGGAAGCCCCTGCCCTGCTATTTTAGAGGTGCTGCCACGTGCTGCAGAGCTGTGAGAGCCAGGGAGCAGCTTTTGGAGCAGGGTTGGTCCTCTGGGGTCAGGGCTGCATCCCTGATGTGAGCAGCTTTAAGAAGAAAAAGGGGGAAGGAAGGTTGGGAGAGGCTCAAGAGATGTCTGCAGCTGTGCACAGGAAGAGAAAGAAAACAAAGCAAACGCAGACAGGACAGGACAGCAAATAAAGTATTTGATGGCAGATGGATTAAGTGCACAGCAGAGCTACAAACCCCACTGAGAACAGCGGTCAGCTAAGTGATGCTGTCAGGGCCAGGGAGAATAAATCACAGCCTGGCACTGAATGTGGCCTGGGAGAAACAACAGAACCACCTGAGAGTGATGTGAAGGGTCCAGGAAGGAGGCAAGTGTGGCCTAGCACGTGTGATGCTGTGGCTGGAGCAGGGCTGGGACAAGGTAAGGAGCACCCCAAGCTGTGCTGCATCCTATGCCGGAGATGTACGGAGAAGGAAGAGATGGCAGCGTGGGTAAAGCAAACTGTCTGGGTTAGTAACACTTAGGGAAAGGCAGAGACAGGTCCTCCTGGGTCAACACAAGGAAACAGATTTATCTGCAAAGCCAGGTTTCCATGAAGAGAACTGGAGAGGCTTTAAAGGGAGAAATGCACCCAGAGCCCAGCTGCAGGGGTGCAGGGAGGGCAGAAGCAGGGTGCAGGGAGGAGAGAAGCAGGGTGCAGGGAGGGCAGAAGCAGGGGTGCAGGGAGGGCAGAAGCAAGGTAAGGTCTGCAGCTGCCTGCAGCACGTTGTCATAGAAGGAATACAACGTCATGTTGTCCTGAAATCAGTTTGGTTGGTGGCAGTGAGCGTGTGTAGAGCCAATGGCAGGAACCAGTCTGGTGTCAGGGAATCAGCAGCTGAGTGAGCTGAAATAGAGTGGAAAATAACCCCCCAGACTGCTAACTCCAGCTCTAATCCTCACCAGGAAATCTTTGGAGAGCATGAGCTCCTAAGGACAGCCGGGACAAGGAGGGGGGTTTAATGTCAAGGACATTCACCCTGGTCTTTCAGTGAAAGGGAAGAGATCCTATCTGGCAATTCCCTCCTGATCCCAGGCTGGGAAAACCCCCTAATGAAATGGGAGCCACCCCATGGCAGGCTGCCTGGCATGAGGAGCAAAATCAGTGGGGGAAAAAGGAATTGGCCCAGGAACATCGGTGGGGCAGGGATGAAGTGGGAGTCACCCAGATGCCCAGCTGAGCAGCACCTGGGGAAGGAAACCACCAGAAAACCACTGCCAAACACGCTCTAGCCCCACAGATACCATAGGGAAAGGTGAAAGCATCTCTATTCACAGAGGTAGGGAAATTACACATGGACCTAAACATAGGCTTTCTGCTTTAGCTTTAGGAAAAGCTTAGAAGCTGGCACCCCAAATAACCACATGTAAATTGCCAGATGAAAGTTAAAGCAAAATTCAATCAGCTCAGGATACTCCAGTCAGGGGGATTTAAACACGTTTGCACACAAAATTATCAAGCCAGCAGTAAATTCTCAGGGTGGGGAGGACAGCAGGTACAGCAGGGCTGGGAATTACAGATGTGCTGGAGGAGGGTGAGGATGCTCATCGGCATCTGCGTGGCACCCAGATGCCACGCAGAGGTGAGGTGGAAGGGGCTCTGAAGGGACACAGGCAGGTACAGATCAGCAAGCCAATAAAATCTGGCTATTAGTTTATCAGAGGCCAATTACTTGTAATTATTTGCATGGAAAATGCCTCAGTATGCAGGGAAGGAACGGGGTCACTCATCAGCCCCTGTCCGCATGAGCAGGCGGGGATGATCCCAGTGCCAATGCTTCCAGAGATCCGAAGGGGCCAGAGCCTTTCCAGCCCTGCTGCCCCCACACTGCCTCCTCCCCAGCGCTTGTGCAGAGGGAAACCAACTCCTCTGAGAAGCGAACTCGATGAGTTTATGGAAGGGGTTACACGGCGGAGCAGCCTGTGCTACAAGGGAATCAGACTCACTGACCCGGGCGTCCTCCCAGTCCCAGCGCCTCAGGAGCATAAAATGGCCTTTTTTCACCCAAGAGAATATGAAGAACTCCACAAAAGCAGACAAGGAGTTGTGTCAGCCTGCTGCCCGCAGAAAACCAGCCCACAAGCCTCTCAGATAAACCCCCACCACCCGCACCAACAGGCACCCACCTCCCGACCCCCAGCACCCAAAGGCAGACCCTGAGCTGCCTGCAGTGCACATGCCACAGGTTTTCCATTAAAACCCACGCAGATGTCACTGCAGTGGAGGTGTCACAGCTCCTTCACCCAGCCCACTGCTGCACAAGCATCCTTCTCCATGAGCTGGGACGAGCCCTTGCTCTTCCCCCCTAACGAAGCCACGTTTCTCTCTTGGGCTTGAGTCTGTGAGCCATTTGGGACAGACCATAGGGACCCTTCATAGAATCCCAGACTGGTCTGGGTTGGAAGAGACCCCAAGGGTCACAGAGTCCCAACCCCCTGCCACAGGCAGGGCCACCAACCGCCAGGCCTGGAGCTACACAAGGTTGCCCAGGGCCCCATCCAACCTGGTCTCCACACAACTCTGCGTCATGACACTGAAACTTAATTGCTATGGCATCTCATGAAGAAAAACACAATCAGTATTTCCCAGTATATCACAGGGGCTGGAAGGGCCCTCCAGAGCCCGTGGGGTCCAACCCCCTGCCAAAGCAGGGTCCCTAGGACAGGGCACACAGGGCGGTGTCCAGACGGGGCTGGAATCTCTCCAGAGAAGGAGACTCCACACCCCCTGGGCAGCCTGTCCCAGGGCTCCCTCACCCTCACTGGGAAGAAGTTCTTCCCCAGATTGGAGCTTTAGGATATATTTCTCTACAGGACAGCAGCAGGTCCCTCCAATATTGGTTAACACCTTATTTAATGAGTGCCATTTCCAGATCTGAGGTAGCAGCAAGAGGCGCTGCTGCTGCAGCCCGTGCGCAGAGCGCTCTGTGATGGGGGAACACAAAAGGCTCCCTTCCTTTCAGTCTGCACCAGGGGAACTCTGGATCTTCCTGCAATAACATCAAGACTTCCCTCGTCTGGGAGGGATCAGCCAGTGCCCCAAAATAAAACTGGCAATTAAATAGAAACACGTTAATTAATTAAAAAGCCCCTTTATGACCTTTGATAATTATCTAGGCTTATTTAACCTAATCTCCCCTGGTGTTTATCAGCTATGTTAAAGACCAGCATTTTAGTTTGAGATGAAGGTCCTTAAGCCTAAGTCAGCCAGAGCCTGTTTGGGTACAGGGGGAAATGGGAAAAGGCATTTAACAATAAATCTTCTGGGTGTGAAGCGTGGGCAGAGCAGGGAGAGACACCAGCTGAATTTAGTCTGTGGCTTCTGCTCACCATTAATATTTTGCAATTGCAATTTGAGCTCTTACAGGTTTGAGTTATTACACCTTAATTGCCTAGCAATGGTTTATTTTACTTAAATGTTTTTTCTTTTATTATGGGATGCTAAGTCTTCCATAGCTCAACGTCTGTGGGACATTAAAGAAATGAATTATTAACCTTGAGAGTGCCAGGTAACATTCCCACTCCATCCTTCAGCAGTCCTCACTGCTCTACCCCTCCAGCACTTTGGGCTTGCTTCATAGCAGGAGTTTCTTGATAAATATTAAAACTAAATCAATAGGATGCATTTAAAGTCTTACTTAAAACTTTACAGGAGTGTGGTTTTCTTATGAAAAATCAAAGGCAGATCCTGAAATAGCACGTTGCTTTAATGCTGGAGTCTACTACAGTTTTGGGGTTTTTTTTAAACAAGTTCCAGAATGAATCATCATATTTTATGTGGGATGAACTATTTTATAGCATGGAAAACAAATATAAATCTTTAAATTCGAGTTGATTGGTAGGGCTGAGAGCTGCTAGCACACAAACGTTGTATTTCCATTAAAAACATTCACAGTAATATTTAAAATAACGGTCATGCATTTATGTTCTTGCCAGTAAGAGCATGCAGCTCCTGTCCCCACTATCCCAATCTGGTGTACACTGGGTATACACCGTGCACAGGAATGCCTGTCTTTTGAGGAGGGAATAAACCAGGGGAATTGACCCTGAGCAAAGGCATTCTGGCACAAGGCCCATTGATGGAGCCATCGGCTCCGTGAGCATCCGTGGCTTTGCAGCCCCATCCCTGGCACACCTCTGTGCCAGTACCTAACGCGCTCAGTGATGACAACATGAAAAAGCAAAGCTCAAGGAACTCCAAGGGACAAAACTGCATTTGTGATGCTTCAGATCTGAAAAATAAACTTGAGTAGTGGAATCTTTAGAGGTTCCAGATGGACCCTGGCACATGCAGCCTTCAGCAGCCCCTGCAAGGCTCTAGAACCTCCTGTGAAGCAACTCGGAGAGGAAACTGCAAAACAAACCCTGCGGAGGGTCACTGACGCCAGGACAGCAGGGAGAACCTGATCACTGACTGCAAAGACAAAAGGGTTGCGGGTGGGCTGGAGGTGGCAGAGGTTACGTGGAGAAGGAAGCTGGGAAAAGGTGAAGAACTCCAAAGCCAGGCAGAAATATTTTAGTTTATCACCACAGACATCAAAACATCAGGAGAGCAGAACCAGGGACACGCTGTTCATGCTACATAAAGCCACGTAAGGTTTTCCCAGGGAAACTGAGGCTCTTTCAGTTGCAGAGGATGACTTTGTTAGCACTCAGTTTCCAGCTGAGGGACGTCCCTGCAGTTTAACACAACAGTCACTTCCACAAGGGAAGAAATCCTCCAGCAGCACTGTGTGTTCCAGGAGCGTACATCACAGCGCTCGCCTGATGACAAGCCGCAGAGCGCTCCTCTCAGCGCCGGGCACCCAGCTACAAGACACTGTCAGGTATTATCAAAACCAAGAGACAATAAAAGACGGGACCAATTTGCTGGCTCTGCTGAGGGCTGTGCACATCAAGCCTCGCAGTGTTTGCAGGTTTGTTCCTGTAATGTCTGTCAGACAGGCGCTGCTGAGGATGCAGCGATGTGTGAAGCCCCACACGCACTGGCAGCGTCCCAGCCCCTCCACGAGCGCTGCAGCAGACCCACGGGAAACACAGCGACCAGAGAAGGCAAAGTCCTTGCAGGCTCTGCTGTTGGAACCTAACCTGTCCCTGTGCTGTCTGAACACCCATCTCAACTTGTGCACAGTGCTTTGCCCATCGGTCCCCAGATGGGAGCATCTGCCACGGTCCCCTGGGTGCACAAGGAGCACACCCCAGTGCCCAGGGATGAGGATGGGGGGTGTAGCGACCAGTGATGGAGGATCACAGAACCACAAGGTTAGAAAAGCCCTTTAAGCCCATCTAGTTCAACTGTTCCTGTCCTGTGCTAAACCAGATCCCTGAGCACCTCATCTCCCCGCCTGTTAAACACACCCAGGGGTGGGGACTCAACATCCAGGGATGGATCTTGTAGAGGAAAAGCCTTAACCCAACTTGCATGTTTTTAATGAACATCAGCAGAGGGAAAGGAACAGCTCTGTGGAAGAGAAGCAAAGGATGTATAAGGAGTTTTCCAAATGTGACCTTGAGATGCTCAACCAACCCTTCCCTGCATGTCACTCCCCACACCACACTTACACTGCTCAACTGAGCAACAACATGCATGAGGACACAGGAAAGACAGACACACAACTGTCAGGGGTGCTGCAGGGAGCGGGACCTGCTGCTGCTGTCAGTGCTGTGATGAGGCTGCTGCTGAGGCCAGCCCCTTCCCAGGCCCAGTCACCTCAGTGCTGCCTGGGCCTCAGGCAATGGAGCCTGAGTGAAGCCAACAGAGAAACCTACTGAATTTCTATTCCCAATCCAAATTTGGTTTATGGCTACATCACAAAAGTTAGATGAAACACCGTGTTTTTATGTAGCTGTTCGAGTTACAGCATTATAAAGGATAAACAGTATTTGCTCATTAGTCTTTATTCCCAGTTTCAGATTTTTCCAGAGAAAGCTGCTGCTTTAATGGGGTGTGCAGCTGTTGCGACCGTGACAACACGAAGAAAAAGTGACAAAGTAGCCTGCATCCTTTTAGCCTGGTCTCTCATTCATATGTATAAATAGGGAGCCCATGAATAATGTAGATATCGGAATCTGTTAGCATTTTTGCTGTTCAGAAACATATGATTAGCATTGCTCTGGCTCCCAGTAATTATATTCCTGTTCTCAGAGGTCATTCTTTAAAATCTGCACAACTGCTGCTATATTTCTGGAAGTAAATAAGGCAAAATATACAGAGATGGAATGCGATGCATGCCACAGCACTGCCTCCTTCCTGCCCGTACAGCAGCATACCTGCACCAGCCAACGCTGCTAAACGAATGGTTGGGTCAGGTTTGTGATAAGAGGCAGGTTTGTTAATTGTCTCACACTTCTCAATGCACAAAGTTCCAATAAAAACAGGGGGAGTCTTCCAGGAGGCACCTTCCTCTCCGCCCAACCTGCAGCCCAGTTTAACTCCCTGCCATCACCAGTATGTTTCCATCCACCCATCGCTCCCTCCTCATGAGGCTTCATGAGGCCATGAAGCCAGGCTTTGCCTTCTCTTGGAAAGACCAAGGGCCATGTAAAAGCAGTCCTGCTCCCAGGCTGACCACACACGACCTGGATGCTGAAGAGGAGGACTTGTTTGTGCTCCTGGCAGGCGGCTGAAGCTATAAGCAATCTATAGGAGAGCAGAAGCTATATGCAATCTATAGGAGAGTGCTGGCCACAGTATTTAAGACCTCTGATGAACATGTCCTGCATCATTTGCCCTGACACACACACGTTTGATCTGGGCTGCAGAAAAGACCTGTGGGCTAGAAACACACTAAACCATCCTGCTCTGTAACCAGCAAGAGAAATGTTACTTGTCACCAGTTTTCCACGGGGTATCTGGCCACACTGAATTATAAGGTAAAGCTTCCTCTTTATCCCTTCAGTACAGCTCTGCAGGTGCAGAAATGCCAGTTGCACTCTGGTGCAGCTGGAGGCAGCGCTCAGCCTATGCGAACAGCATCCTGGTTTGGGCTTTGCCTGAGGAGAACAGTTCATTTCCCTGGAGCAGAGCACCAGTTCTGGCTAAACATTATTAACTGGGGTCGGACAGGGACTCCTCCCAGAAGGATGCAAGAGCTGGCACACGAGAAACCCCATTTCTCCCTCGGTGAGAGGAGACCAGGCAGAGATGTGACTTGGGGCCGGGACCCCCGAGTCCCACAGGCACGCAGGGCTGCCCTGTGCCATGGAAAGGTCCCAATAGCAGCCAGGCAATTCATCCTGAGCCCTGACTTATCAGAAAATGGGAAGGAAACAGGAATCTGCTGAGTTGCAGCAGCTTGGACACAGGGAGCTGACTGGGATGAGCTCTGGATGCCAGACTGTTGATGCTTGCAGTCGATGGATAGAACACACAGTGCCTGTGCCATCGGGCCAGCCCGATGCTCCTGCCCGAAGCACCAACCAGGGGAACGTCTTCTGCTGCTCTTCCCAGATGAAAAGCTTCCTCCTCATTTACACTCTTGCTGGATCTGTGCATTATATATTATATATGACACATGCCTGGAAGAGCTAGATGCTATTCAGCTGCTCCGATATTTGCTTTCACTGGCACAGCAATTTGTGAATAAGTTATTTAATAATTACTGCGTAATTATAGTTCTGCTGATCCCTGATGAACTGAAATCCACAGACAATGCCTATCAAATGAATCATTACAAATCTCTATAAATTACATGGTGAAATGTGCCAATATCATGATGAAATTCATAAAAGTCTACAATTTCTGTAAAAGGAGACTTAATTAAGCCTGAGTTATGGCTGCACATCTCTATCCCAAGTTTAAGAAGGAGCACATTATAAAATCTTTCTTCAGTCCTTCCCAGAGAAACAGAGCAGCACATAAAGCTGTGTGTCAGGGGAAAGAGAGAGGAACACAGCAGTGAACCATAATGTGGATTGTTCCAGCTACAAACCAGTCGTGAGAAGTACGACCCTTCTTCACTTGGTGCAGAATGTGTTGGAAAATAAGCAGAACAGGAGACAAACAGTGCCTGGCTCATCTACAGGACAGGTCCTTGTGCAACCCCTTGGAGGACGGAGTGTTCACTGTATGGGGAGTGACTACAAGCTGAGACCAAGGAGCAGAAGTCTGCTGCAAAGAGCCTACAAGGAACCAGAGGCTCCAAGCACACATCAGCGGGTTAAAACAGAGACCAAAGTGTCTGCTCAAAGGATCCACTGATGGCATCCAACAAGGGACTGAGATAGACCAGAGCCCAAGCTAGCAGCACCCTCGTGCTGCTTTAGCAACCCTGGCTGGCAAGAGGACCCAGGCCAAGGGTTTTCACCAATGCCAACCACATCCCCCAGCTATTTAACAGGGGAACAAGGTCGAACCAGCATCAATCCCAGGGGAACACAGGGCTTCACAGTGAGGATTCCTTGGAAGAGCAGAAAAGGGGCAGGACTCAAGAGCTGTGTCTCCTTTTCTGCATGGAGCAGACCCCAGGCTCATTTCCTGCAGTTCATTTCTTTAGCTCTGAAGACAAATCCTTCTGACAAACTCACTAAACTTTGTTGCTGGAATAATTTTGGTCGCTTGCCCCACCGCTCTGCATCAGAGAGGCTGCAGAGCCCAGCTGCTCTAAGGGCTAGAAATCCTCCCCCTCAGCCAGCATTTGTGCATGACAAATTCATCCCCATTCAGGTTCTGGACCTGCTCCATCCCTTGGCCTAAGCAATTACGTTCCCAAGCAGCATGGTACCGCAGTGATTTACGTGGGGAAACAACCCCCTTCCCCAGCCCTCACTTTGCTCCACTGGTGCTGCACAAACATTCATTCAGGGGGAATTTCCCTTCACTCTGTCCTGACACAGCATCACAGCCAGGCACCACTTCCAAAACCTGGGCAACAATTAAGTCGTTAGCAGCTCTGTAACGAGCTCCAACCAGAGCCCCTTCCTGCTCCATCTGAGGCAGATGCCAGACCAAGGACATGAGGTCGGACAGCCCACACTGACAGTGTTTTTCCAGGCCAGCTGATAAGGGAAGGTCTCCAACAGCACCTGACCACGCAGCAGCATTCCCATTGTCGCTGGAGATGCTTCACAGCAGAACACTGTGAAGCCAAGGTGTCAGCTTTGCTGTGTGTGATGGCATGTGTGGAGAAAAGGCACATGTCTCAGAAATGCAGAGGCCTTTTCCCCTCAGTGTTCCTAACACTGCAAGCACCATCCCAGCTCCTGATGCCAACACGTTTCGCCTGAGGTCTGGAAAAGCCCTGAGAAGAGCAAAGCTTTCACATTCCATCTGTCCCTGCAAATCCAGCCCGAATCTCACCACACAGATCTGTAGGTGGAATTAAGGGTAACACTAATTGAGGCCCCTGTTTTAGATGCTTTCTGAAACACCTCAGCATTTTGTTGGCTCAGTGATTCAGCACCCAGAGGTTACTGAGTGCTGGTACGGCGGGATCGGGGGAGATGCTCTCACGTGTAAAGCTCTGAGGGCTCTTTTTACACTTCTTGCAGAGAAAAAAACAACCCCAAAGTTTTGTTTCTTTCTCACTTTCTTCGGCTCAGAAACTGTTTTGACACAGGAACAGGGAGCAGCACTCTGGAAAACACAGACTGAAGCTGTGGAGACCATCTCCACCTCCATTCTTCCTGGTAACCTCTAGAGACCCCTTGACACAGCAGAAGCACACAGACCTTTCAGATACTCTTTGGTTCCAAGCAACTGCTTTTGTTCATTTGCCAGGTCAGTTTGGTGTTACTTATCTCAGTTATGGCATTTTCCAGCCTTGGGTTTAAAATCTGTTCTCTGATTTTCAGAAAACTCTTGAAATAATCAAAACTTAATCCCTTTCTTAAAGCCCCAGCAACTTTTTATGAGAGTAAGTTCTACACTTAATAATGCCTTACTTTGCATTGAGTTTAACATTTGCCACTGATTAGTGTAGGGGGAAGCTCTCCTGGGCTTGTTTTATGAGAAAACTTCCTAATACACCTTCTCTAGGCTAGGCAATATCTCCATAAGCCTCTTTTCCTGCAGAAGCTAGGCTGTAATCATCTTTAATCTCTTGACAGGGGAGTTTTTTCATCCTTTGTTTCCTATCACCTCTCTCTGAACCCCTGCCTCCATTCTGCAGGGGTTTTGAGGCCAAGGCTGAGGTCCCCATTCCAGACCAGCTTGTGAAACACATTTATGGCATTACACTCTACAGCACTTCCAGCTTTCATCCCCTTTGGTACACACATGGTGTTCTTTGGACTTGCAATTCTTCTCAACAGTTAATTCTCCTCAAGGTTTTCTACCCCTGGGAAAGGAACAGGAGTCCCAGCAGAGCTCTGCCCACTGGAGCTCCTCACCCTGGCTGGGGCAGGGGCAGCCGCTGCCTTCAGCTGCCTGCCATAAATAAGGTGCACAGGCGACCTGGGATGCCTTCATCATCATAATTAACTGATACCCAAGATGAACATTCAGACGTACTTCTAGACATGCTTCAACCTCTCTGATTTATCCACTCCACTAATAATATGCATCTAAATGTTCTGGGCTCCCTGGGATAAAAAGCCAGGGATCTCCTGGAGAGAGTCCAGAGGAGGCTCTGGAGATGCTGAAGGGCCTGGAGCATCTCCCCTGTGAGGAAAGGCTGAGTGAGCTGGGGCTGCTCAGCCTGGAGAGAAGAGACTGAGAGGGGATCTGATCAGTGGTTATCAATAGCTGAAGGGTGGGACACAGGGGACACGGGCAGCCTCTGCTCAGTGTCTGTGGGGACAGGACAAGGGGCCATGGGCTCAAGTTGGAGCACAGGGAGTTCCCCCCCAATGTGGGGAAGAACTTCTTCCCAGTGAGGGTGAGGGAGCCCTGGGACAGGCTGCCCAGGGGGTGTGGAGTCTCCTTCTCTGGAGAGATTCCAGCCCCGTCTGGACACCGCCCTGTGTGCCCTGTCCTGGGGACCCTGCTTTGGCAGGGGGTTGGACCCCATGGGCTCTGGGGGGCCCTTCCAGCCCCTGTGATTCTGTGACACTGTGTTGTTGGTTATGGCTATAACTGCACAATCTGAGAACATCAGCAGAGGTGTAACCATACTGTAAAGGCAACTTTGGCAAAGATCTGCAGCGAGAAGCAGTGGGGGTTTTGTTGGTGGGTTTGTCCTTTCCCCTCAAACACAGATATACTCTCAGGCTTTTAAGGTTCTCTTAAGTGTCAAGGAGAAATGGCAATTACTGGCCTTGCTCAGAGGGGTTATTTGGCCCTCACCCCATCTCAGTCACTCACTGACGTGTGACTCAGAATAAAGCTCACGCTGGAAAATGGATTTAGTGAGAATTTATCCTTTACTCTCAGTAACTGTTACCTGGAAGAGCAGTTGGCATCCATATGGAAGGATCTCAAACCCAGCACCTAACAGAATTATCACAGCTTACATAAACAGAGCATTTGGCTGTTTATCTTACTCTGTAGGAATATATGAATTGAAGGTGCTGAGTTCTTGACTCTGCCAGGCTCCTTGTCTCAGCAAGATCCTAGGAAATTAGTCCCACAGGTGTACTTGTGATGTGAAGAGAACTCCCTGCTCCTGCACAGTTCAGCTGTGCATCTGCATTTCACCCTGTGTGAGGACAGGGGAACAAGAAAGGCTCTTACCTTGCCTCTGAGTCCCACTGGGGGTGGCTGAGAGCTTCCAGAGAGCTGTTTTCCACTGGGACATGATCACTCAATTAAAACGCCCTGGATGAAGCCACCTTGACCTTTGAGAACGGTCCCTGGGGAGCTGACTCCCAGATTCCATTCCTTGCCTCTCTGATTCCCTAAATTCCAACATGCTGATGAGGAGCCAAGTGTCCATCCCAGACTCCTGGATCCCCTCTCCTGGAGCAGCTGGTGCTGTTAGGCCAGCAAGGCTGAGGGCTTAGACTAGAAGACCCACCAGTGAGTGCACAGGGGGGCAAAAAACCCAGAGTCACCTTCAGTCTGTAGTAGAAGAGGTACACAGCAGATGTTACGAGCTTCCAGATGGGAGAGAAGGATTGGGCTTGGCTTTGTAAAGGGCATACAGCATGAAACACTACAGGTGTGGACATGGGCATCCCCTGCAGAAGCTCAGAAGCCATAAGCAAGCATGACAGCTCAGATGTGTGACCACCCATATAGGAAGGATCTGGAGGTTCCCAGAAAGGATTTCATATCTGCTCCCTGTCCCTCACCCCTCCTAAGACATGGGGGAAGAGCCCTGCCCTGCGGGGAGGACCTGGCAGTAGGGGCAGAAGGGATCAAGCCTCCCCTGAAAAATTAGGTCCATGGCACCAGTTCTCTGCACAGGAGACTTCAGGCTTGATCCAAACCTTATTAAATCAATAACTGTCTCGTGAGTGGCTGCAGCAGCCCTTGGACAGGCTCCTAATGAGGACCAGAATTTGCATTTAAATATTTATATACATGGAGAGCGATATTTATATAATTATCTTGGTTTTGGTGCAGACCAGCCCCCCTGGCTGAGACACAAGGCAGAACTATGCAAATTCAAGCTTGATCTGCTCTGTAGGCCAGCATTTGAGAGATAAAATAGTAAAATCTTTCTTAGGTAATTGGACAACAGCTGAAACTGTCGAGACAAAGGGAATTTCCCTGGAGAATAAATTTCTTTCCAGGCATGTCAAACTTGGTAGCCCAGGCAAAGCTACTGAGCTAAACCTGTCACATACCCAAACACACTAAAACACCATTTCTGGATCACTAAAATGAAGCTGTTGAGTTTAACAATGACACCAGACTACATGAACAGAAGATGACCCAAGCAGTCTCTGCACAGCCACACGTTGTATTACTGACAATAAGGACCAGCCCAGCAGCACCAGCCTGGGCTCCAGAGGCTGAGGATTCACACCAGCTCCCAGATG